>JAQMRL010000020.1:6794840-7009840 GCA_035578175.1 Catonia carolina | reverse complement strand
TTTTGCTTCTTTTACAAGGAGTGCCCAGTTTCCCTTTTGTTTTTGACTTCCTGCAGCTATAGCTGCCCCTACTCCTGTTTCCTCTTTAGTTCATTCTTTAACTTTTCCATGGAGAATTGAGCAATCTTGTTTTCACACTCTCTTAACGTCATCTGTCAAGAGAGTTGGGCGACCACTAAGTTTTCTGCTGCAAACAATACCTGCCGCTAAAAATCAGTTAGTTAGCCTAGAAATTGACTAGAATAGAGTGGAGGAACACCAAAAAATGTAATTTGAAATGATTCTTTTACACTCACATACGATTTTGTAGCAAAATATTGTTCAAGAATGAAAACCCGTTGTTCTAGGGTAAAAGACATTCTGTTCGTAACACAACTGGAAACAGCACAAAATTTTACGCAACTCAAGGAGAATCAACTCAAACTGTCGTATCTATACCGGTTGAGTAGGGCTACCAACTTTGTGTCACAAAACAAAATATCCCTTTCTTAGAAAAAAATTACCAGACATTAACAATTGGGTAACAGGACTAAAAAATCACCCGGTACAAACAATTAAAGAATTAAATTTTCTAATTAATCTATTTTTTTTAAACAGTAAGAGTTATTTATAAACAGTTTAACAAAAACTTTCAGTAACTGTTTTTTGATCATGAATATAACTTGAAGAAGACAGCACTCAGCAGCGTTGCTTCCGTGTGATCGTTTGGTTATAAATGTGTGGAAGGGTGTCTTCTTGGGTCCTGGTGACGTACAACTTTTTACTTTCTTGCCTATATGAATATTATAGGAAGGAAAGTATTGTTTTCATGTCGATTTTTCGAAATCGAGTTTTCACCGGATCTATACGTTTTCAGACCCTCTGAACCCAAAAAACATGTTTTAGCGATTGGTCTGTGTGTAGGTGTGTGCGCGCGCGCGCGCGTTTGCGTGCGAACGTGTGTGTGTGTGTGTGTGTGTGTGTGTGTGTGTGTGTGTGTGTACAAAATATCTCAAGAACGAAACATTGCACGAACTTGAAACTTAAACTTAAGTTACTTACCACTATCGGACCCGACACGAACATTTTCATCAAAATCGGTCAACAGGAAATAGTAGTTTATTCGTGTAATTTTTTACTTTTTTGTGATTTTCTCAAAAACTGGTCCTACCATTTTTTTTAAAATCGCCTAATTTACTTAATTTTTTATGCTCTACAAGATAGGGTAGGCCCCATTTTGGCTGAAATTCTTGGTAAGGGTGTTTTCACGTAAAAACCTTGTTTCTTTAAGATTACGGCTTTAATATGCTTTTTACCGCAAAATTGTATATAATACAAGTTGTAGGGAATTGAAAATCCTACAACTTTTATTTCAAACATTTTTTTGTATAACGTTTAGTTTAGCTGTAATTAGCAATTTTCTGTTTTTTTCTCACGAAAACGTGAAAAATCGATTTTTTTTATATTTCGGCCTTAGTACGCATTTTATGACAAAAGTGTATATAATTGAATTTTTAGAAAATTAAAAGATCTACAACTTTTATTTGAGCATATTTCTCTACAGAGCCTAGTTTAGCGTAAAACAGTGATTTCCCGTATTTTTAAGGCAAACTGAGATCATTTTTCATTTTGCGTCTTTCATAGCCTATATGATTAAAATTAGGTTATGTTTATTGAGGTTAGTTTTTGTATATTTCTAACGTTTTGTTACTAATGTTAGGTTTATTGTTAATTATTTGCACTGGTAAGAGAAAGTTGTGTGAGTGTTTCACACCAGATTTTTTTTTTTATACGGACGAAGTGAATAAAGGTGTGGAAAGGAGTGAATGAAAACGCGATACTGATGATCTGGATAACTGATGATTGAAACTTTATTAGATGATTAAAGTTTATTAAAATTAAAAGGATGGTTAAACATTTTTGATCAGGTGAAACGGAATGGAAGATCTAATATTCTCGCCTTCTTGAGTCTTTGATTTTCAATATTGTCGTCGAGAAGATTTATAGCCAAATGATTAGAATGAGCTTTTTTTGCACCCTGGAGACTCCAGGAGGAGTATAGGACATGTGGTCAGATATAACACCTGAAATACATATAAGAAACACACTATGTATCACTACTATCAAAAAAGAAATTCTTGTACACTATAAAAAGTTTCACTGATCAAGTAATTTTTCAGATTTTTTAAAGGAATTCAAATCCTCACAACACTTTAAAGATTGGGGTAATTTATTTATGAATTTTCTCCCTGCAAAAGTAGGTTTTTGTTCAAAAAATTTTGTGGAGTGATTAACCACATAATAATCATTCCTGTTTCTCGTGTTATGATTGTGAACATTGAAATTCTGCATAAAATTATTTTGCCTAACATACATAATCACCTCAAAAATGTAGAGGGAGGGAACTGTAAGCAATTTAAGCTCCTTAAATAGTGGCCTGCATGAGGTTAGCTGGTTAGCTCCCACCATACACCTAATAGCTTTCTTTTAAATTTTAAAAACCCTATTCATATTACCCATGCTAGAATTACCCCATACTAAAATACCATAACCGATATGAGACAGAATGAGGCCATGATAAGCTGCCATTAGTAATTTTTTATCATTTAATCTGGCAATTTGTTTTAGTGCAAATACCCCAGATGATATTTTTTATTTTTACCCCAGAGTGTCCAACTTGGTTAAAACATTCAATGCTGAGCAATCATGAGGTATCTCTCCTGTCGGGCTCGTTCAGAGAACTCGTGCCGCGAGTTCTCCGCTTGGTTCATATACAGTTCAGCCGCTCTAAGTTTGCTCCTAATGTAAACAAATAATGACGTCACTGAGCATGCGCATTATATCTAAATGTGTACACGCTGATTAAAAAGTAACAACTAAATAATTTCAAAAGTATTTAATTACAAAATACTTTTAAAAGTTTTTCTAAATTAAATTGTTAGGCCTACATCATATCACGACTGATTTTTTTAGTACTTTAAGTACTTATAATTTAAAAAATAGTTAACTTAATAGGAATACGACATCCATAAAGTCACGGACTCTAGCGTGCACCCTGTAGTAGCTGGTTTTGGTTTGTTGACAGTAGGAGCAAACTTAGAGCGACTGAACTATAGGGCATACAACTTATGTTACTAACGTTTTTATAAATTTATTTTATTTACGACTTATACATGGGATTTATATTTACTAATAATTTTTTTTTTAATTTTGTGTATTTATTCACAACTGTACAAAATACAACCAGTGAATGTGATGTTATTAACAAAAACAAAAATGGCGTTACGACATTAAGGAGACCGCCACTCAATAGTGCCACTCCAACGGTGGATTAATCTTGGATAATAAATTGATAGAATTTACATCTGCGCTATGATATCTCTACTCCATCGTCGTTTCAGTCTGCGTTGTGGATTTCCGGGTAAGTTTGGGAATGCCAGCGTTCTAATGAGATGATTTTTATGATAATCAAGTTTGCGTTTGAACCGAGAGTAGATGTGATAAAATCTGTCGTTAATGTATGGAACATGTAAATCGTTGTGCAATGTGTGATAAGTAACGTAAAAGGGTGCGTCAGTTATTTGTCTAAGCAATGTGGATTGAATTCGTTGCAGAGTTGAATGTTTTGCTGCGCCGTAAATTTGGCCACCTGCTAATAATATAAAAGAAAACAATTCAATATTTTTTTAGGTTTATTTTCGCCTGTTATAATAAATGTACTTCTTGTTTAAATTTGTCCATTTACCTTTACGATTTACGCGTGATTTTTTATGTAATTTTAAACTGCAAATAATATTATTTTAAAGTATATCTAAAAGTGTAAGCTATTTTGAATCGATACCTGCAAAGATACTAAATTCATGGCTTCAATTGTACCCTGAAAACCCGTTAAAAATACTGAACCATTATACTGTACGGGGTAGAAGATCGTATGACGAAAATTGAAAAAACGAACTGTCCGGTTACAAAGAAAAACCTTTTCTGTGTGCTATACAGGGTGATTCACGAAGATATGCAGAATCTTTAGGAGTTCATTGTACATGTAAAAATAATGAAAAAAGTATATATAAACATGGGTCCGGAAATGCTTCGTTTCCGAGTTACGGCTACCGAAAGTTTCGCCCGGGTTTCAGCTCACCAGGTGAAATGAGGTCTTTCTGAAATTCTTGTAAGGTAGATTAAGAGGCGAATTCAATCATTTCTTATGGTTTTTGATCTGATAAATTGAATAAAATAAGTCCCAGAACTGTAAGTTAAATAGTTTTTAAGAAAACCAGTGTCAAATGCAAAAAATGGAGTGAAAAACACATTTATTCATCTTTGGGCAAAAATAACTTTGTTATTTCACCAATAAACAGTTAAAATTTTTTGAAAAAAAAAAACATGTTGAAAATTTTATTCTGAACAAACCGGTGTAAATAAAGTATACAGAAAGCGAATAGATGTTTAATTAAATGAATTTTTATTCATAACAGTACAAAGTAAAATTAAACGGGAAAACAAAGATGAAAAATTGTGTTTTTTCACACTATTTTTTGCATTTGACACTGGTTTTCTCAAAAACTATTTAACTTACAGTTCTGGGACCTGTTTTATTCAATTAATCAGGTCAAAAGCCATAAGAAACTATTGAATTCAACCCTTAATCTACCTTTCCAGAATTTCAGAAAGACCTCATTTCACCTGGTGAGCTGAAATCCGGGCGAAATCTTTCGCTAGCTGTAACTCGGAAACTAAGCATTTCCGGACCCATGTTTATATAAACTTTTTTCATTATTTTTACATGTACAATGGGCTCCCAAAGTTTTTGCATATCTTCGTGAATCACTCTGTATAATATAGTAACAAACTGATATCCAGCAGGCGGTGTCCCTCCAGAATTACTTAAAATTAGAACAAAACAGAACCCGCTAGGCGAGTCTCTAGCACTGAATGTGTTAAATACTTTTCACTCCAACTGCTAATTTCTTCTCTCACCGTAGGTATACCCAGGTCATGACGGCTAATTAAACTAATTTTAATATTATAATATTGAAAAATATTAATAATCAATCTGCCCATAACAGACAGGTGGAGTGTCAAATTATTTACACTCAATCTGTTCGTTGCAGGGCTAAAATAAATAGTTCTGTTTCTTATCACATGGTCAGTCAATTAAATGACTGAATCATTTAAGAACAGAAGAGGTAGAGGTGTAAAAGACACTAATCAGAGTTATCTTCTCTGAAAGTAATGAATTTCATTGTACAGCCAGACCCTGTGGTGAATGAAGTGAAGTTGTCATTTACAGAGTGGAAAATATGTGCTTTTCAGAGGGCCCGGCATGCTGATAAGCGTACTTTTCCACTCAGTGAGGAAGGCAATGGTAAACCACCTCACTCCTCGTTTTACTTAGTAAAACCTCTAGAGGTTCAAACCAGCCTTTCGGCTGTTGACCTAAACAACAATAATCAATATAAATATAAATTAAATAAAAATCTGGTGTGAAACACTCACACAACTATCTCTTGCCAATTCCAATAACGACTAATATAACACATTAGTAACAAAATATTATAAATAAACAAAAACTAACCTCAAAAACATAACGTTATTTTAATCATGAGTGAAAGACGCAAAATGAAAATCAACCTCAAATTGGCTTAAAATATTGGAAAATCACTCTTTCATGCAAAACAAGGCTCTGTAGAGAAAATGCTTAGGCCTATATAAAAGTTGTACATCTTTTAATTTCCTATAAATTTGATTATAATATAATTAAATTTTAATCAAAAGTGTATATTATACACTTCCGTCGTAAAATGCAAACTAAGGCCGAAATGTAAAAAAAAAAAATCTATTTTTCACACGTTTTCATGAGAAAAAAAACAAAAAATCGCTAATTACCGCTGAACTAAGTGTTATACAAAAAAATGTTATAAAAAATAGTAGGATTTTAAAAACTCCACGTTTTTTATTATATAAATTTTTTCTATATAATGCATATTAAAGCCGTAATCTTAAAAAAACAATTTTTTTACGTGAGAATAGCCTCACCAAGAATTTCAGAAAACACAAAGCCTACCCTATCATGTAGAGCATAAAAAATTAATTAAACCAGACGATTTTAAAAGAAAACGTAGGACCCGTTTTTGAGAAAATCTTAAAAAATTAAAAAATTACACGATTAAACTACTACTTCTGGTTGACCGTTTTTGATGAAAATGTTCGTGTCGGGTCCGGTAGTGGTATGTAACTTAAGTTTCAAGTATCAAGTTCGTACGATGTTCCGTTCTTGAAATATTCTGTTCACAGACACACAGACAGACACACAGACCAATTGCTATAAAAACATTTTTTTTTTGGGTTCAGTGGGTCTGAAAACGTGTAGTGTAGATCCGGTGAAAACTCGATTTCGAACAATCGACATGAAAAAACTTACTTTCTTTCCTATATATTCATATAGGCAAGAGAAAGTAAAAATCTGGTGTGAAAACTCACAGAACTTTCTCTTGCCAATGCCAATAATGAACAATATAACCAAACATTAGTAATAACACATTAGAAAAAACAAAAAACTAACCTCAATAAACATAACCTTAGTTTAATCATGAGTGCATTATGAAAAATTAATACCAACGGCGTTATAATACGGAAAATCACATTTTGACGCTAAACTAGGCTCTGTAGAGAAAAATGAAACTCATTTTTTCTGAATTTGGTGGAAAAAATACTGAAAGTTACTAATTGCTGCTAAACTAAGTATAGTACAAAAAAATTGTTTAAACAAAGTACACCGATCACCACTGTGATGGTTAGAGTTCAATTACCGATACTCTCTCAGGAATGGTCGGCCTGGGGCTGTAAAAGACCTTATTTACACGTCATACACATCATCCTCATCTCATTGGGTCATCGGGTTGCTTATTGTTCTCAATTCAACAGATTGCAACGTACAAGATTGGATTTGATGGGTTTGAACAATAACATATTTTTCACGATCGGAATACTTTATCACTCTTTACTAATGACAGAAATATGAGGTAGTTAGTTGTTATTGATAATATGATTTGAATTTCTTTCTGAAAATTAATAAATTAGTTTTGTTTCACATTTTACAGCTCCATTGTTTCAAAGTTACACTTTGCGGTAAGGAAAATCAATGTTTGAAAGTATTGTTTTGAGATGATTTAATTACACAAACGTGTTGACACATAGGCCTACAGTTGAACTTCCATAACTCGAAAATTTATAACTAAAACTTTCTTTCATTCGAATTAAAATTGGTTTCTATACGATTGACTCGTTAATTAACGTTAAAACTACCATCCATAACTCGAATTTCTTGTCTGAGATGTTTTTTTACGTTCTCTTGCCTATAATAATATACGAAGGATAAAATTGTTTTCATGTCGATTTTTCGCAACCGAGTTTTTACCGGATATGCACATTTTTAGACCCTCTAAACCCAAAAAACATGTTTTTAGCGATTGGTCTAAGTGTGAGTGTGAACGAAATATCTCAAGAACGGAACGTCGTGCGAACTTGAAACTTAAGTTAGACACCAATACCGAACCCGACACAAACGTTTTCATCAAAATCGGTCAACAGGAAGTAGTAGTTTATTCGTGTAATTTTTCACGTTTTTGCGATTTTCTCAAAAACTGCTCTTACGGTTTTTTTAAAAATCGCCACGTTTACTAAATTTTTTATGCTTTCTAAGATAGGGTAGGCGTCATGTCTGCTGAAATTCTTACAGAGGCTGTTTTCACGTAAAAAAATTGTTTCCTTAATATTACGGCTTTAATATGCATTTTAGCGCAAAAATGTATATAATTAAAGTTGTAAACAATTTAAAATGTTACAACATTTATTTCAAAAATTTCTTTGTATAATGCTTAGTTAGCGGTAATTAGCGATTTTCTGTTGTTTTCTCATGAAAACGTGTGAAAAATCGATTTTTTAAAGATTTCAGCCTTAGTATGCATTTAACGACATAAATATATATAATCAAATTTATAAGAAAATTAAAATATCTGAAACTTTTATTTACGCATTTTTTTCTACAGAGCCTAGTTTAACGTGAAAGAGTGATTTTCCGTATTTTAAGCCAAAGAGGTTGATTTTTGTTTTGCGTCTTTCACTCATGATTAAAATAAAGTTAGATTTTTTGTCATTTCTAATATTTTATTACTAATATCAGATTATATTGTTCAGTATTTACATTGGCAAGAGAAAGTCGTTTGAGTGTATCAAACCAGATTTTTTACTTTCTCTTGCTTATGTAGGAAGGATAAAATTGTTTCCATGTCGTTTTTTCGAAACCGAGTTTTCGCCGGATGAACACGTTTGCAAACCCCCTGAACCCAAAAAACATGTTTTTAGCGATTGGTCTTTGTGTGTTTGTATGTGTGTGTGTGTACGTGTGCGCGCGCGCACACACATACGTACGTACGTGTGTGTGTGTATGTTTGTTTGTGTGTGTGTGTGTGTGTGTGTGTGTGTGTGTGTGTGTGTGTGTGCGCGTGTGGACAAAATATCTCATGAACGGAACATCGTACAAACTTGAAACTTGAAACTTTAGGTACATACCACTACCAAACGCGACACGAACATTTCCATCAAAATCGGTCAACCGGAAGTAGTAGTTTATTTGTGTAATTTTTCATTTTTTTTGCGAGGTTTTAAAAAACTGCTCTTACGATTTTTTTAAAAATCGCCTAGTTTGTTAAATGTTTTATGCTCAACAAGATTGGGTAGGCGCCATGTTTCCTGAAATTCTTGATGAGGGTGTTTTCACGTAAAAACGTTGTTTTTTAAGATTACGGCTTTACTATGCTTTTTACCGCAAAAATTTATATAATAAAAGTTGTAGAGAATTTAAAATCCTACAACATTTATTTCAAACATGTTTTTGTATAACGCTTAGTTTAGCGCTAATTAGCGATTTTCTGTTTTTTTTCACGAAAACACGTGAAAAATCGATTTTTTTTTAAGATTTCGGCCTTAGTATGCATTTTACAACGAAAGTGTATATAATAAAATTCATAGGAAATTAAAAGATCTACAACTTTTATTTATAGCTTTTTGTCTACAGAGGCTAGGTTAGCGTGAAAGAGTGATTTCCGCATTTTTAAGCCAAACTGAGGTTGATTTTTATATTTTAATATTTTATTACTAGTGTTAGGTTATATTGTTAATTATTTGCATTGGCAAGAGAAAGTTGTGTGAGTGTTTCACACCAGATTTTTATGTTCTACAAGTTAGGGTAAGCGGCATGTTTGCTGAAATTCTTGGAGAGGCAATGAAAGTTTTGCAACTTTTGTTTTGAAAATGTTTCTCTACAGAGTTTAGCGTGAAAGTGTAATTTTCCGTATGTTTTAAGCGAAACTGAGGTTGATTTTCATTTGGCACCATTCACGCAAGATTAAAATAAGGTTATGTTTATTAGGGTTAGTTTTTTTATTTTTAAAGTATTATTACTAATGCTAGGTTATATTGTTCATTATTTGCATTGGCAAGATAAAGTTGTGTGAGTGGTTACATCGGATGTTTGAAGATTGGCTGCATAATATTGAAAATCATTCTTTTAAGCTACTTAACTAGGCTCTGTAGAGGAAAATGCTTAAATCAAAAGTTGTAGTCCTTTTAATTTCGAATAAATTTTATTTTACGCTATTCTTATGTCGTAAAATGCTTACTAAGGCCAAAATCTTATAAAATCTATTTTTAACAGGTTTTCATGAAAAGAAACAGGAAATCACTCATTTATCGCTAAACTTAGCATAATAGAAAGAAATTTTTGAAATAACAGTTGTTGGTTTTTAAATTGTCTACAACTTTTATTACCCTACATACAATTTTGCCCTAAAATCATTTTGAGGCTGCAATCCTATAAAAAAAACATTTTTTTTTACAAGGGAACCACCTCCCCAAGAATTTCAGCAGACATTACGCCTACCCTATCTTGTAGAGCATAACAAATGAAATAAAAGAGGTAATATTTAAAAACATCGTTTTAGAAGCCGTTTTTCAGAAAATCGCAAAAAAATGAAAAATTACTTCTAATGAAATTATATAGGCTGTACCTCCGGTTGACCAATTTTGATGAAAATGTTCGTATCTGGTCCACTAGTGGTACCTAATTTAAGTTTTAAGTTTTAATGTTTCGTTCTTGAGATATTTTTTTTCGCGCAGCGCGCGCACACACACACACACACACACCAGACGCTAAACACATATTTTATTTTTGGGGGTTCAGGGCGCCTGAAAACGTGTATATCAGGTGAAAAGTTGATTTTTCTTATATTCGACATGTATTACGAATTTTCTTTAACTCGAATTAGTACCATAAAAATTCTGCACACACACACACACCAGTCGCTAAACACCTGTTTTGGGGGGGGGGTTCAGGGCGTCTGAAAACGTGTACATCAGGTGAAAAGTTGATTATTCTTATATTCGACATTAAAACAATACTTTCCTTTCTCTATATTCATACAGGCAAGAGAAAGTAAAAATTGATTAAAATTCTGTAGTTTTGATGTTCTGTATTACGAATTTTCTTAAATTAACTCGAATTCTTACGAATTAACTCGAATTAGTACCATAAAAATTCTGTACATGGTTCGAGTTATGGAGATTTAACTGTATAATGTTGAATAAGGTATATTTTCAGGTAGGCTAAATGGAAAGATGATCTTGTTTTGTTTGCAGAAGCATGTGAGAGTGACATAGCTTTAAATGTATTTCACATTATTCCATTTCTCCCTCTTGAAATATCTTGCTTGCAATTCTCTTACAGAAAATTCAAAACTTAAATAATACTGTGTTTCTGATAAACTTGACTTCATTCCTTGGTTACTATAACAACCAGTAGAACATTTTCCTCAGCATCAGTTGGTAAGAAAAGGTTTTCCAATGTAGACTACTTCAGTACAGTAACTTAAGCCAATATAGGAGAGGAATATCTTTCTATAACGTCACACATATTCCTTTCTCTTCTTGTAATCTTTTTTTGGATATTGTTTTTTGTCTCTTGTCTCAGGAGAATTTTTTATGTTCACACATCTAATGTCGATTTCTTTATTATAAATACCCAAGTTTGGAGCCTTGTTTCTTGAAAACCGCTTGTTCAATTTTAACATACTGTACACCAAAATTTAGCTGATTTCAATCTTCGCTGTTGCATGTCAGTTTCATAATTTTAAGGTTTTTTTCATATTGCGATATCTGAAAGAGAAGAAAATATGAACCGGTTTTTTGTTGGTGCAACAGATTGGATACATTTAGAGGCTTATAACTCAAACACCGCTTGACCGATTTATTTAAGATTTCGCTGGAATATAAACTTATATGTTGTGATTGTACGTACGAAATTTCAGATTTGTAGCGAATTTAAATTTTGAGTTATTAGCAAAATTCTGAACCCCTGTTAACTCCGTAACCGCTCATTAATTCGGCAATTTCAAAAAGTCAATTTATTCAGTTTAAAAAAATGAATAAAAATTAATTAACATTATGGAACGGCGATTGGCCAGTTATTCGGTGTAGCTTTTTTTTAAGGGGACCTTGTACCATGAAAATTAAGAAAATATCGATTTTTGAATTTCACGGTTTTTGGTTAGTTTTAACGTTTTTTTATTCATTGGTAATAATATTTTAGCTTAAAAACAATTTTAAATATTTAAAAAAAGAAAATCCAATGTGCTGCATGGCAAAAAAGCAGTATCTTTTTAGAGTTTTCCATTTAAAAAAATAAAAGTTGTAAAAGAATTTACAGGGAATTTTTTTTCTTATTAGGGATATTTTATGTTGTTACAGTGAGTTTATTGTTTTTACATCACTGATTTATGACATCTAAGTAGTGTTGACAAACAAATTGTGCTTGTTTACAAGATAGGTTATACAAGATAGATTTTTTCTTTAATCTCCGTTTACCGAAAATTAACTTTTTTATGATATTTGCCCCGTTTTCTCAAAAACCGTTCATTTCAAAAATTTGAAATTTTTACAGTAGTTTTACATGATAGAGGTACAAACACTGAGTTTTTTTCAACCTTGTAGATGACATAGAAAAAAATGTATATATGTTTAACAACAAAAAAATTAAGACAAAATCAGAAGAGTCGGGAAAAAATTCTGAAAAAATAAATTGTTCAGATAAATGTTTAAAAAAAACTCAGTTATCATAAAAAGGTATCAACTAAGACTATGCAAAATTTCAGGGCTGTGACCCTTATGGAAGCTGAGAAAACGGGTCATAAATTTGGCTATTTTAACATGGGTAAGATACATGGTACAAGGTCCCCCTAAATATTTAAAAAATGGTTGATGCTGCGGGGTGGAAGAAGCTAAACCGTGATGCCGCGTTGTAACTTGGTAGGCCTATCTATTTTTATTAGTATACCTGACCTATCCTTCCAGCTAACGCATAACCAACATGACAGTGCAATGTTAATACCCCATTCATCATTTACTTAATATGCGACTTAAATATGCATTTTAGCGCAAAAATGTATCTAGTAAAAGTTGTAGAGAATTTAGAATTCTAAAACTTTTATTTTAAACATTTTTTTTGTATAACGCTTAGTTTAGCGGTAATTTGCGATTTTCTGTTTCTTTCTCACGAAATCGTGTAAAGTCGTTTTTCTTAGATTTCTGCCTGTTTATTCATTTTATGTAAAAAAAGTATAATCAAATTTATAAGAAATTAAAAGATCTACAACTTTTATTTAGAGCATTTTTCTCTACAGAACCTAGTTTAGCGTGAAAGAGTGATTTTCCGTATTTTTAAGCAAAACTGAGGTAGATTTTCATTTTGCGTCTTTCACTCATGATTAAAATAAGGTTATGTTTTTTGAGATTAGTTGTTTTGTTTATTTCTAATGTTACATTATATTTTTAATTATTTGCATTGGGAAGAGAAAGTTGTGTGAGTGGTTTGCACCAGATTTTTATAGGAAATTTATAGAAATTATAGGAAATTAAAAGATCTACAACTTTTAATTAGAGAATCTTTCTCTACACAGCCTAGTTTAGCGTGGCAGAGTGATTTTTTTGTATTTTTAACCCAAACTGAGGTAGATTTTCATTTTGCGTCTTTCACTCATGATTAAAATTAGGTTATGTTAAGTTTATTTTATTTTTTTTATTCCTAATTTGTGTACGTTGCAATCTGTTCAATTTTAGAACAATAAGCAACCCCTGACCCAATGAGATGAGGATGATGTGTATGACGTGTAAATGAGGTGTAGTCTTGTACAGACTCAGGCCGACCATTCCTGAGAGAGTATGGTTAATTAAACCCCAACCATCAAAGTACACCGGTAACCACTGTCTAGTATTCTGATCCGTATAAAAGTAACTACCTTTACTAGGATTTGAACTAGGAACCTTCGTCTCTGAAAATCAGCTGTTAAACAGCTGATTTTGGCGACGAATTTACCTCTAGACCAAAACGGTGGGTAAGTTATGTTTATTGATGATTGTTTTTTTGTTTATTCCTAATGTTTTATTAGTAATGTTACATTATATTGTTAATTATTCGCATTGGTAAGAGAAAGTTGTGTGAGTGTTTTACACCAATTTTTTTGTACACTTTGTGATTAATCGAAAACCCGATTGAAGTTAGTTCTTAAACTCGGCCTATTCTTTCCTTCTAAAGTAAAGTAAGGTTAGAAAACTGTATGTTTGTTTGTGACACATTATGTTTGCACTACGGGTACTTGAACAACGTAAATTTAAGTCTTTGTTGTTGAAAGCCGTTCCACAAATTGTTTCACAGGTTCAGTCGAACAACTTCGTTCGTTAAACTTAAAGCTAAGCTTAATTCACCGGATCTGTGAACGTGTATGTCGTCATTACAAAGGAAGCTATTTGCTCCTACACTAACTGCACCCGACGTTCGATCACCAAATACCATTTTAAAGTAAATTACTTAAACTACACCAAGTTAGTTTGTTACTAAATCTATCCTAAATCGCATTTTAAATTTATCTAACAAAAATCCTTTTCACGAGTCGATTCGTCTCATGGCACTAAATATCAATAAAATTTGTGCACTTACCTTTCGCAAGAAAGAAAAATATGTTGTGAAACACTCACACGACTTTCTCTTACCAATGCATATAATGAACAATATAACTTAACATTAGTAAAAAAACATTTGAAATAAACAAAAAACTAACCTCAAAAAATAACCTTATTTTAATCATGAGTAAAAACGTAAAATGAAATTAACCTCAGTTTTGTTAAAAAATACGGAAAATTAATCTTTCACGCTAAAATAGGCTGTGTAGAGAAAACTGCTCTAAATAAAAGTTGTAAATCTTTTAATTTCGTATAAATTTTCTTATTATAATCTTTTGTCGTAAAATGGAATACTAAGGCCAAAATCTTAAAAATATCGATTTTTTTTACATGTTTTCGTGAGAAAAAAACAGAAAATTGCTAATTACCGCTAAACTAAGCGTTATACAAAATAAATAAATAAAAAAAAAATATATATATATATAATTATTTTATTAAACATCCTATGTAGGATTTTTAAACAGCCGTATTATTTAAAATTGAAATATATATTTTCTAACCACCAGAATACGGTAACATAAAACACTTACCAATGTTTATAGCGCTTTCTTGTATCTTGTACACATCTTCAGTAAATTAAAATTTATTACAAGTCACAATTTAAAAATTCCTGCTCCTACCATGGTAGATAAGGAATAGTCGATTCTTATATTTAAAACAGTCTTACCAACTTAATCAGTTGATTGTCGTATTCAATCTGTGTGTTCATTAATTTTTCCCTGTTATTGTATTTATAAATATATTATATTTCCAAAATTTCAATTTCATTTTGTTTGTTATTTATTTCCAATATTTCTGGATTATTTTTTATATTCGACATATTATGTTTATTTTTAATCATGTGTTCAGTTACATTGGAGAATTTTTGATTTCCTTTTTTACTTTCTCTTGCCTATATGAATATATAGGAAGGAAGTATTGTTTTCATATCGATTTTTCGAAATCGAGTTTTCACCGGATCTATACGTTTTAAGAGCTCCTGAACCCAAAAAACATGTTTTTAGCGATTGGTCTGTGTGTGTGTGTGTGTGTGTGTGTGTGTGTGTGTGTGTGTGTGTGCGCGCGCGCGCGTGTGTGTGCGTGCGTGCGTGCGCGTGTGTGTGTGTGCGCGTGTGTGTGTTTGTGTATGTGAGTGCGTGTGTGTGTGTGTGTGTGTGTGTGTGTGTGTGTGTGTGTGTGTGTGTGTGTGTGTGTGTGTGTGTGTGTGTGTGAACAGAATATCTCAAGAACGGAACATCGTACGGACTTGAAACTTGAAACTTAAGTTACATACCACTACCGGACCCGACACAAACATTTTCATCAAAATCGGTCAACCGAAAGTAGTAGTTTATTCGAGTAATTTTTCACTTTTTTGCGATTTTCTCAGAAACTGGTCCTACGATTTTTTTAAAAACCGCCTCATTTACTAAACTTTTTATTCTCTACAAGATAGGGTAGGCGCCATGTTGGCTGAAATTCTGGGTGAGGCTGTTTTGACGTAAAAACATAGTTTTTTTAAGATTGCGGCTTTAATATGCAATTTAGCGCAAAAATTTATATAATAAAAGTTGTAGAAAATTTAAAATCCTACAACTTTTATTTCAAACATTGTTTTGTATAACGCTTAGTTTAGCGGTAATTTGCGATTTTCTGATTTTTTCTCACGAAAACGTGAGAAAAATCGATTTTTTTTAAGATTTCGGCCTTAGTATGCGTTTTATAATAAAAGTGTATATAATCAAATTTATAGAAAATTAAAAGATCTACAACTGTTATTTAGAACATTTTTCTCTACAGAGCCTAGTTTAGCGTGAAAGAGTGATTTTCTGTATTTTTAAGCCAAACTGAGGGTGATTTTCATTTTGCGTCTTTCACTCATGATTAAAATTAGGTTATGTTTATTGAGGTTAGTTTTTTGTTTATTTCTAATGTTTCATTACTAATATTAGGTTTATTATTAATTATTTGCATTGGCAAGAGAAAGTTGTGTGAGTGTTTCACACCAGATTTTTTATAGTTAGAATAGTGTTCTTATCTACTATGGTAGGAGCAGGAAGTTTTAAATTGTGACTTGTAATAAATTTTAATTTACTGAAGATGTGTACAAGATACACGAAAGCGCTATAAACATTGGTAAGTGTTTTATGTTACCGTATTCTGGTGGTTAGAAAATATATATTTCAATATATATAATTATATATATTATGTATGATATAAAAGTTGTAGGATTTTAATTGTCTACAACTTACATTATATAAATTTTTGCGTTCAATGCATATTTAAGTTGCAGTCTTAAAAAAATTTATTTTCCGTAAAAATAGCCTCTCTAAGAATTTCAGCAGATATGTTGCCTACCCTATCTTGTAGAGCATAACAAATTTTGTAAACCAAGCGATTTTAAAAAAAATCGTACGACCAGTTTTTGAGAAAATCGTAAAATAGTGAATAATTACACGAATAAACTACTTCTTCCGGTTGAACGATTTTGATGAAAACGTTCGTGTCGGCTCCGGTAGTAGTATCTAACTTAAGTTTCAGGTTCCAAGTTCATACTATGTTCCGTTTTTGAGACATTATGTTCACACGCGTGCACACAAGCACACACACACACACACACACACACACACACACAGACCAATCTCTAAAAACATGTTTTTTGGGTTCAGGGGGTCTGAAAACGTGTAGATCGGGTAAAACTCGATTTCGAAAAATCGACATGAAAACAATACTTTTGTTCCTATATATTCATATAGGCAAGAGAGGAGAGTAAAAAGGTAAAAGAAACCCCGGTATGCACTCTTTAGAGAAATCGATTGACGGTATTTTTGTTTTCAATTTTCAAATTTAAATTCTTGTATTCCGGTTTTGGGGCAATTTTGGTCAAAACCAGAACTACAAGCCCAATGATTTCTTTATTTACTCGTTAAAAGGAGTGGAATGACACTGTTTTCCAAATTCTGACTTTCGTTTATTAACTTCCGGTTTTGGGCCAAATCTGGTCGAAACTGGAACATCAAACCCAATGATTTTTGTATTTCACTTTTTAAGAGAATCGAACGACGCTATTACTTTCTCTTGCTAGTATGAATATATAGGAAGGAAAGTGTTGTTCTCATGTCAATTTTTTGAAATCGAGTTTTCACCGGATCTACACGTTTTCAAACCCCCTGAACCTAACAAAACATATTTTTAGCGATTGGTCTGTGTGCGTGTGCGCGCTTGTGTGTGTGTGTGTGTGTGTGTGTGTGCGCGCGCGCGCGAACAGAATATCTCAAGAACGGGACATTGTACGAACTTGAAACTTAAGTAAACATACCACTACCGGACCCGACACGAACATTTTCATCAAAATCGGTCAACCGGAAGTAGTAGTTTATTCGTGTAATTTTTCACTTTTTTGTGGTTATCTCAAAAACTGGTACTACGATTTTTTTAAAAATCGCCTGGTTTGTTAAATTTTTTATACTCTACAAGATAGGGTAAGCGCCATATTTTCTGAAATTCTTCGTGAGGCTGGTTTTACGTAAAAAAATTGTTTTTCCAAGATTACGGCTTTAATATGCATTTTAGCGCAAAAATTTATAAAATAAAAAATGTACAGAATTTAAAATTCTACAACTTATATTTCAAAGTTTTTTTGTATAACGCTTAGTTTAGCGGTAATTAGCGTTTTTCTGTTTTTTTCTCACAAAAACATGTGAACATTTTTTTTTTAAGATTTCGGCCGTAGTATCCATTTTGCGACAAAAGTGTATATAATCAAATTTATAAGAAATTAAAAGATCTACAAATTTTATAAAAAACATTTTTCTCTACAGAGCCTTGTTCAGCGTGAAAGAGTGATTTTCCGTACCTACTTTTAAGTCAAACTAGGGTTGATTTTCATTTTGCGTCTTTCACTCATGATTAAAATTAGGTTATTTTTATTGAGGTTAGTTTTTTGTTTATTTCTAATGTTTCATACTAATGTTAGGTTTATTGTTAATTATTTGCATTGGTAAGAGAAAGTTCTGTAATTGTTTCACACCAGATTTTTATATCAACTTTCAAAAGGAATCTAATGACAGTATTTTTGATTCCAAATTCCGACTTTAATTTCTTGACTTCCGGTTTTTAACCACTTCCGGTCGAAACTAGAACATCAAAGCCTTTAGAACATACAGGCCTACTAAATTTGTGTGATAAAGAATAAAAGGGATTGTTTTATGATATTTTGGTTTTTAGAAAAAATTTACTTGACCTATTAGGATGCATTTGTCGTCTGGAACACTCCAAAAAAGTTTTAACTTCTCTAACATTTCCCAAGATTACAGGCACCTTTGGAAAGATTTATGGACGTAGAAAACAAATAAATCAACCCATAGTATAAACGATCGGATTTCCATTACATAATACTTTAAGACCTCTCGAGGTGAACTGATGTGTAAGAAGAATTCGGTCCATTAGTCTCTGGTAAAGTGTAATTGCACAGCTTGTACACCTTGTTGTTCGAAACAATTTGGTAAGTGGATTACTAAGTGTGGTTGAAAACAATCTACAAGGGTCGCTTTTTACTTTCTCTTGCCTATATGAATATATAGGAAGGAAAGTATTGTTTTCATGTCGATTTTAAGAAATCGAGTTTTCACCGGATCTATACGTTTTCAGACCCCCTGAACCCAAAAAACATGTTTTTAGCGATTGGTCTGTGTGTGTGAACAGAATATCTAAAGAACGGAACATCTTACGAACTTGAAACTTGAAAGTTAAGTTACATACCACTATCGGACCCGACACGAACATTTTCATCAAAATCGGTCAACCGGAAGTAGTAGTTTATTCGTATAATTTTTCAATTTTTTTGCAATTTTCTCAAAAACTGGTCCTATGATTTTTTAAAAAATCGCCTGGTTAACTCAATTTTTTATTATCTACAAGATAGGGTAAGCGCCATGTTTGCTGAAACTCTGCGTGAGGCTGTTTTTACGTAAAAACATTTTCTTTTTAAGATTGCGGCTCTAATATGCAATTTAGCGCAAAATGTTATATAATAAAAGTTGTAGAAAATGTAAAATTCTACAACCTTTATTTCAAACATTTTTTTGTATAACGCTTAGTTTAGCGGTAATTAGCAATTTTCTGTTTTTTTCTCACGAAAACGTGTGAAAAATCTATTTTTTTAAGATTTCGGCCTTAGAATGCATTTTACGACAAAAGTGTATGGAATAAAATTTATTGGAAATTAAGAGATCTAAAACTTTTATTTTAAGCATTTTTTTGTGCAGTGCTTAGTTTAGCGTGAATGAGCGATTTTACGTATTTTTAAGCTAAACTGAGGTCGATTTTAATTTTGCGTATTTCACTAATGTTTTTTGAGGTTAGTTTTTTGTTAATTTCTAATGTTTTAATACTAATGTTAGGTTCATTGTTAATTATTTGCATTGGCAAGAGAAAGTTGTGTGAGTGTTTCACACCAGATTTTTCGATTTCCGATTGGCCATTAGTAAAATGATAATATTGATCTATGTAAAACGCAAAATAGCTTTCAATGTATTTAACATTAGAATTCTGTTGTTGTTTAGGTGATCAGGAGAAAGGCTGGTTTGAACCTCTAGAGGTTTTACTTAGTAAAACGAGGAGTAAGGTGGTTTACCTTGCCTTCCTCACTGAATGGAAAAGTACGCTTATCAGCATGCCGGGCCCTCTAAAAAGCACACATTTTCAGCTCTGCAAATGACACCTTCACTCCATTCACCACAGGGTTTGGCTGCATAATGAAATTCATTACTTTCAGAGGAGATAACTCTGATTAGTGTCTTTTACATCTCTACCTGATCTGTTCTTTAATGATTCAGTCATTTAATTGGCTGACCATGTGATAAAAAACAGAACAATTTATTTTAGCCCTGCTACGAACAGATTGAGTGTAAATAATTTGAAACTCCATCTGTCTGTTACGGGCAGGAGTATATATAAATATATAGAGATGGAAAGTATTGTTTTCATGTCGATTTTTCAAAATAGAGTTTTCACCGGATATACACGTTTTCCGGCTGTATTGGCGTTGTTGGTAACGTGCTCGCCTCTCATCATGCGGTCTTAGGTTCGAATCCCATTCAGGCACGGCATATTTTCATACGTTACAAAAAAATCATTTAATCCTTCACCATCTGCATTAGCAGTATTGCAGAACAGTCGGACGTTAAAACAAAAAAACAAAAAAGTACACGTTTTCAGACCCCCAGAACCCAAAAACATATTTTTAGCGATTGATATGTGTGTGCGTGTGAAAAAATATCTCATGAACGGAAAATCATACGAAGTTAAAACTTGAAACTTACATTAGAACTTACTAGAGGACCCGACGCGAACATTTTAATTAAAATCGGTCAACGGGAAGTAGTAGTTTATTCGTGTAATTTTTCACTTTTTTGTGATTTTCTCAAAATCGGTTCTGCACTACAATTTTTTTTTAAAATCGCCTTGCGTACTACATTTTTTGTGTTCTACAAAATAGGGTAAGCACTATGTCTGCTGAAATTCTTGGGGGGCTGCGCTCTCGTAAAATTTTTTTTTTTTTTTAAGATTGCTGCCTTAAATGCATTTTAGGGCAAAAGTGTATATAATTAAAGTTGTAGACAATTTAAAAATCTACGGCTTTTATTTTATACTTTTTTTAAATAAGGCTTAGTTTAGCGGTAATTAATGATTTTCTTTTTTTTCATGAAAATCTATTAAAAATGGATTTTTTAAGATTTCGGTCGTAAGCCATTTTACGACAAAAGTGTATTAACAAATTTATAGAAAATTAAAAGCTCTACAACTAATATTTGAAGTATTTTTCTCTACAGATCCTAGTTTAGCGTAAAAGAGTGTCTGTAATGATATGTTTTGGCACGTTATAATTTCCAGACTCTAGCCGGAAATCGAACCCGGGACCTCCGCTTAGTAGGCTAGCGCACTATCCGCTACGTCATAGAGGCGGCCATTTTTAATTTTACGTTGTTTATTAATGTTAGGTTATAATGGTCATTATTTACATTGGCAAGAGAAAGTTGTGTCATTGTTTGACACCAGATTTTTGTTTGAATACTTTACTCATTCTATTTAACGTCCAACGAACCGTTTTAAATGTGTATTCTAATCTCCTGAGAATGATCCCATCTGTGATTCAATGTCACTCAGAAATATTTAGATTAAAATATTTACATATTTGTACTGAAATGGTTAATAAAGTGAAAACGTGGAAAGCTTTACAAGTAAAAATTTTAGAAAAACACTGAAAAACATTTTTTTTTATATTGCGTCCTGGAGACTCTAGGAGGAGTATAGGACATATCAGTTATAACACCTGAATTACATATAAGAATCACACAATGTACCACTACTATCAAGAAAGAAATTCTTGCACGCTATAAAAAGTTTCACCAATCAAGTAATTTTTCAGATTTTTTTAAAGGAATGCAAATTATCACATTTTAAAAATTGGGGTAATTTATTCATGAATTTTCTCCCTGCATAAGTAGGTTTTTGTTCAAACAATTTTGTGGAGTGATTAGCCACATAATAATCATTCCTGTTTCTCGTGTTATGATTGTGAACATTGAAATTCTGCATAAAATTATTTTGCCTAACATACATAATCACCTCAAAAATGTAAAAAGAGGGAACTGTAAGCAATTTAAGCTTCTTAAATAGTG
Source organism: Catonia carolina (assembly GCA_035578175.1). Taxonomy (NCBI): domain Eukaryota; kingdom Metazoa; phylum Arthropoda; class Insecta; order Hemiptera; family Achilidae; genus Catonia; species Catonia carolina. Next base: position 6,988,130 of record JAQMRL010000020.1, on the reverse strand, counting down.
GTGTGGATGAGGTTAGCTGGTTAGCTTCCACCATACACCTAATAGCTTTCTTTTGAATTTTAAAAACCCTATTCATATTACCCATGCTAGAATTACCCAATACTAAGATACCAAACGAGTATGAGGCCACTACCTTCTTTAACGTTATGTTTCTTTTTGAACTGCAAGTACTGACACTTTTTCCCGTTAACTGTTAATACCATTTGATTCAAAAACTGTACTAAGAACTCTATGTTAACATGCGTATTTACTTCAAGAGCATCTACCAGTAAACATTTACTGATTACTGACATATCATCAGCAAACAACAAAGCTCTGCCATTAGGTATGACTTCTGGTAGCCTATTTATATACATTAGAAATAGAATTGGACCCAAAACTGACCCTTGTGGAACGCCTGCTTTGACTTCTAGCTTTCCAGATACAACCTTCGTAAGTTTGCCCCTAACAACTCTAGTTAACTCCACACACTGTAATCAATTAATAAGGTAAGATTGAAACCATTTAAATTCTACATCCCTAACGCCTAATGACTCTAATGTTTTCAATAATTGCCACCGGATGCTATGAACGACCTTGTACAACGGACACTAGTTATGCCCAAGTAGATTCCGTTAACGAGAGTTTTTACTGTACTTTATCCCTCTGACCTAAAGACAGAGAACGAAGAAATAAAAATAAACTTGAACCCTCATGATAAAAAATTAAAAACACACCCTTGTTATTAAGAGTAACCATTCTGTTAAGTAGTTGAACTAAAATCCAATTAGGCTACAAGCTGAATTTTTTAAAATTAAATGTGGTACGAAGGGCTGAAATTAGGACGGGTTCAAGGAGACCTTCGTAACTCGTAATGGTAATTAATTTAATATAATCAAATGAGAAATCCTGTGGTAAGCAGAGAAACTGTAAACTGTGATACCCTCCATCCCACCCTTAAAAACACTTGCACACTGACGTCCACACTTAAATAGAAACTCACACCACAAAGAAACAAGATAGTACTATTAGGAAATCTAGAGAGAGGGTTGTTAATTGCGAATAAGCAACCCACTTCTCATATTTGCCGGCCGGATAATTTCAGCTATCATGGTTTTGAATTCTACTCGGTACGGTCTAACGTCTTGCTGCTAATTACATTGAGAATCTCCTACTTCTACCTGTCCCTGTAGATACGTACATCTAAAAAATGTCAAAATTTTTACTTTCTCTTCCCCTATATGAATAATCTACCTGTCCCTACCTTGAATTTTAAAAACCCTGTTCATATTACCCATGCTAGAATTACCCCATACTAAGATACCAAACGAGTATGAGGCCACTATCTTCCTTAACGTTATGTTTCTTTTTGAACTGCAAGTACTGACACTTTTTCCCTATCTTCTATCTTTCTATCTTCTACCTGTCCCTGTAGATACGTACATCTAAAAAATGTCAAAATTTTTACTTTCTCTTCCCCTATATGAATAATTACAATCCAACTTCTGAAAAACGGACACTCGCTGGACCAAAAAATTTGTCCGCTAATAAGAAATATGTAGTCGCCACCGGCTTTTAGTAGCGCAGTCGTTTGAGCTCATAGGACCGGCCGGGCATCGGCGGCGTAGTTCAAAAGTAAAACATCGAAGGGGTCGTCTTTACCGCTGCCTAAAAGATTAGGAGCAGCCGCCGACGCAGCGACCACCTTTCACCGCTGCCTCCGAAGAGGAGCAGTCACCGGTGAAGTGAATCGGGGTCGTCTGTACCGCTGCCTAATCTAATAGGAGCGAGTCGCCGACGCAGCGAGCACCTTTGACCGCTGCCCCCGAAGGGGAGCAGTCGCCGGTGAAGCTAGGGGTAGGGAATGGAGGTGCAGATGACGGAAAGAATAACTCAATGTTGAGATATCAAATCCCCGTATCGATTCTCGCTCACAAAGAACTCGATACTGTCACCTTCTCCTTCTCGACTATTGCATCACCAGTGCGCAGATACTATATGTTGCCACTTGGTACATGCGCTGTGAGAGGTGTGACCGCTGGCGCTATCTATCCGCAGCAGCAACCCATCACAGCGCCAACAGTGGGCAAAATATGAACTACGGACTGGCGTACAAGTAGTACAGTATCAATGTGTACTGTACAATTTTGTTGAAGAAAATTTATTTTGCTCTTGTAGACCTACACTTACGGTTGTCGTATGGAATTGCATGTTGGGGTAGTACATACATTACTCGCATTAAATCTGTGATTAATCTACAAAAATCTTTTCTATACACTATTAATGGTTACAAAAAGTGCGATCGTATGAGCCTTGTAAGATGCGGTAATTAAATTGTGGTATAATTCCTACATCTGCTTGAATTCGTTAGGGTGGTGAGATCGAATATCACCAGGAAACAAAAGGCGCAATGTAGCTTCGACGCGTACATTAAGCGTAAAGCGTGGCTCGTTAATGAATAGGAAGGTTGGGCGGTTAAAGGTAACACAAACAGGTAAATGGCACTGCAATTAATAACGATCTCAACGGTACTTACTCGATTTTGAGTGCGTAGACTTTCCAGGATGCTTCGTTCGTTGATGTCGCTGTAGTACACTAAATGTTCGGCTTGATCTGTACAGATTTCACCCAATAAACACTGATAAGTTAATAACACATACAAAGCACTGATGAAACTCGAGTAATTGCAGTGTGGGAAGGTGGTTTTCAAGTTCGTAACGCGGAATAACGCAAGTTCACAAAGTCCGGTAATTAATCGAACAAATAATAACATGAATAGATCGTTAATTGATTAAATGCACATTTAGCAATACATAATTCGTTAATCGGGGCCGTAATTGCGATTATTGACGGCAACATGAAATCGAAAGGCACACAACGTTAAATGAAGTGACGCCAACCCACGCAAGAGGTAGCGTCCGTTGAGACCTTAGTGCCACACGTCCGATGCGGTTGAGCGAGATAACTACAGTGAAAGAGATTTGGGGAAGAAGGAAGCATGGCGGTAGGACCAGAAATTAGGGGAATTTGCTATTGGCTGGGCGCGAGCCACGTGACGAAGGATCACACATGCGTAGAGCTAATTGAAGAATTAATCGATGTAAGATCAATATGAGATTTTATACAAGCGGGAAATCGTTATTCTAGAAGGTTCGACGGCGCGGGGCATTCAAATATATTGTAATACTGAACAAGCCTGTTCCAGGAATTAGGAGTCCTTTCCTTTAAGGCATTTATTTGTTTTCAAGGTTCTGATACAATTCTTTTGGGCTTGTGGTAACCGTGAAGTAAAAATTGATCCCAATAAAACCAATTATGGTACTAGGAACGCTGGAAAAATTAAGACTAGAAAACCAAATAGTACATTTTTTCAGAAGTCATTTCTCTATCTTGAGAGGCGATTTGTTAACGTACTTCCACCCCATATGTACACAGTATTATGTCACCACATCTATTAAAACATAAACTAAAATATCATATAATATCAATCTGCGAGCAAGAACTTGAGAAACTTTTCCAGGTCTTAAAATAACTGTTTTATTAGTTTTTAATTTTCTCTTTGCGACAGTTTAACTGTCTCTTTATGCTCATTTATTGAATTAATTTTGTATAAAGTTAAAATATTTAAGTTGTGTTAGTTAAAATATATTATTGTAAAGTAGTTATAGTTATAAAATAAAAATTATAATATCGCTATTACAATATAGCTACCAGTAGTAATTTAACTTAATAATTTTATAGTAGTTATAAGTATTTAAGTGAATTAATGTTTTTGTTCTGTATACGCCTATGCGCGGAGTAGTTCTTTGTGTTCTTTGTGAAGAAGAATTTTTGCGTATAAGTATATATTTAGTTTAAAATATTGCACATAGCTTAGTATAGCCATGAATTGTAATTTTAATGTAGCTATATTTTTTGATGCACTGTTATGGCCAAGAAGAAAAACCTAAAACCTACAGATCAGCAGATTTCAATGCGAGCAAAATAAAGATCGGTTGAAATCAGGGTACATATTTTTCACGATCACCGTACTTTTTCACTGGGTATATAAAATTGAATAAATAATATAGATTGAATATAATAATGCAACTCAACTGATTGGCTGTCATTACGTCTGTCATTAAGTTATTATAATGTTACTTAAGCTTGTATTTAATTAGTATTTGTATTGGATTTCCATAAACGTAATTATTACAGATGGAACACAAAGTCACTTGATCCTGACAATTATTTCGTATTGTATTTACCAATACAGTTTAGAAATATCAGATAACTCGTGATTCCTGGAAATCCAATCCCAAAACAGCATCAGCTTAGCATGGGCACGAGAACGCGTGCTTGTGTTGTCAACTTTACACATACAGTGAAATCCCTTGTATTGTTCCAACCCGTATTGTTTGGAATGAAAATTATATTACCTACTTAATATTATAAGCTTTCTATACCGGGTGATTAAAAAGTTTATTGATTTAAATGTTGTTGTTTAGGTCATTAGCCAAAAGGCTGGTTTGAACCTGTAGAGGTTTTACTAAGTAAAACGAGGAGCAAGGTGGTTTACCATGCCTTCCTCACTGAGTGGAAAAGTACGCCTATCAGCATGCCAGGCCCTCTGAAAAACACATATTTTCCACTCTGTAAATTACACCTTCACTTCATTCACCACAGGGTCTGGCTGTATAATGAAATTCATTACTTTCAGAGGAGAATACTCTGATTAGTGTTTTTTACACCTCTACCTCTTCTGTTCTTAAATGATTCAGTAATTTAACTGGCTGATCATGTGATAAGAAACAGAACTATTTATTTTAACCCTGCAACGAACAGATTGAGTGTAAATAATTTGACACTCCACTTGATTTAAAATAAACGCAAAAACATCCATTTCATGAGACGGCTCGTCTCATTGGTTAGTGACAAGTTTTTAAAAGGTTTACTTTTGACTTAATGGCAAAAATCATTAATGATTTTGTAGTTACTCTTTCAAGAGGAATCAAATGACCATATTTGTTTCCAAACTCCGATTTTTGATTTCGTGACTTTCGGTTTTAAGTCACTTACGGTCAAAACCGAAACTTCAAACCAAATGATATATGTATCTACTCTTTAAGAGGAATCGAGTGACACTATTTTGACTTTCTCTTACCTATATGAATATATAGGCAAGGGAAAGTATTGTTTTCACGTCGATTTTTCAAAATCGAGTTTTCACCGGATCTACACGTTTTCAGACCCCCTGAACCCAAAAAATAACATGTTTTTAGCGATTGGTCTGTGTGTGTGTGTGAACAGAATATCTCAAGAATGGAACATCGTACGAACTTGAAACTTGAAACTTAAGTTAGACACCACTACCGGACCCGACACGACCATTTTCATCAAAATCGGTCAATCGGAAGTAATAGTTTATTTGTGTCATTTTTCACTTTATTGCGATTTTTTCAAAAACGGCCCTACGATGTTTTTTTAAATCGCCTTATTTACTACAATTTTTATGCTCTACAAGATAGCGTAGGCGCCATGTCTGCTGAAATTCTTGGTAAAGCTGTTTTTACGTAAAAAAATTTTTTTTATGATTGCAGCTTTAATATGCACTATAGCGCAAAAATTTATTTAATAAAAGTTGTAGATAATTTAAAATTCTACAACTTTTATTTCAAAGTTTTTTTGTATAACGCTTAGTTTAGGGGTGATTAACGATTTTCGATTTTTTTTCTCACGAAAACGTGTGAAAAATCACTTTTTTAAGATTTTAGCGTAAGTATGCATTTTACGACAGAAGTGTAACAACCAAATTTATAGAAAATTAAAAGATTTACAATTTTATTGAGAGCATTTTTCTCTACAGAGCCCAGTTTAGCGTGAAAGAGTGATTTTGCGTCTTTCACTCATGATTGAAATTAGGTTATGTTTATTGAGGGTATGTTTTTTGTTTATTTCAAATGTTTTATTACTAATGTTAGGTTTATTGTTAATTATTTGCATTGGCAAGAGAAAGTTGTGTGACTGTTTAACACCAGATTTTTCTTTTGCTTGAGTAAATGAATAAGTAAATAGTTAGAAAATTATTATTTACATAAAATTAAAATTAAAATTTTTTGAAATCCAGTTTTCACCGGATATACGGGTTTTCAGACCCCCTGAACAAAGAAAAAACAAGTTTTTAGCCAATTACCTGTGTGTGAACAAAGTATCTCAAGAACAAAACGTAATACGAAGTTGAAACTTGAAACTTAAGTTAGGCACCACTAGAGACCCGACAAGAACATTTTCATCAAATTGGGTCAACCAGAAGTAGTAATCTATTCGTGTCATTTTTCACTTTTTGGGATTTTCTCAAAAAAGGCTCGTACAATTTATTTAAAAATCGCCTCTTTAACTACATCTTTTTATGTTCTGCTAGACAGTGTAATCGCCATGTCTGCTGAGATTTTTGGGGAAGATGGGTTCTCGTGAAAAAAAAATCTTGTTTTTAGACTGCGGCCTTAATAAAATGCAGTTTAGGGCAAATGTGTATAAAGTCAAAGTTGTAAGAAATTTAAAAACCTACAACTTTTATTGAAAGCATTCATTTTGTAACACTTAGTTTAGAGGTAATAACTGACTTTTTTCATGAAAATCTGTAAAAAATTAAGTTTTAAAGATTTTGGCCTTAGTATACATTTTACGACAAAAGTATATGAACAAATTTATAGGAAATTAAAAGATCTACAACTTTTATTGAAAGCATTTTTCTTTACAGAGCCTAGTTTAGTGTGAAAGAGTGATTTTCAGTATTTTAAAGCCAAACTGAGTTTGATTTTTTTAGATATACGTATAAACTGAGTTTGATTTTTTTATAGTCGTGTAAATGTTTCACACCAAATTTTTATTTGATAGTTATACTATGATTGTGAAGATTTTAAATAACGAATCAAAAAGTACGAAGATCTGACCATGAAATCTGATGTTTTGTTGAAACTATAATTCCATAATCGTGATGAAATATTCTTTTTTTTTTGTAACATCTGAGATTATTTACAATCAGTTTAAAAACAAAAATTATAAGTAAATAGCATGAATGGGTTCACATGACGAAGACTACCCAATGGTATTGCTCTCTAGTTCACTCTCATCTTGCATCTTGAACTGCACACATCGATTATAGAGCGCGTTAACATGCAATACTGTGACACTTATCGCTAAGGTCCGTTTCGGGATCTAGCTAATTAAATAATTAATACACTAAAGTTTACAATAACAGGTATTTATTACACTAAAAGATTTACAGAGTAAATAATAAACTAATTATAATGAAGTAATACAATAAATTACTTAATACTACTTAAAAATAATTAAATAGAATGCACATTCACAATAAAACTGAATACTGTATGCACAAATACAATAAGACTGAATAAAAATGCTTCGGAAACCCGTGGACCTGTTCTAACGGAGTTACCTTCTAGCACACGTAGTAAACACTCGTCAAAGATCAAACGAATTCTTACTCACTGACCGCACTTGAGGTTCTATTTATATGGGCGGATTAAAGAATCCTCGCGAAAGACATCGAAATTCGATACAAAAGTCCTTTCTTGAGAAATTTTATTTAATGAAAACAGGTTATAATTGAATAAAAAGGTGTACAGGTAACCAATCGACTCTTTCATAAATAGTTGCACAACAAACAACCCTACCTTATCATACACAATAGCGCAGTCCTTTTAAATAATTTTTATGAATAGGTATCCTTTTATACCTAACCCTATTGTTACTTTTTCACTCTATTATCTACTCTTTAACATTTTATGAATGAAGTACTAGAAATTTTACGGACCATGCCCTTCTTCGATATTATCACAATACTTTATAATATAATCATCTGATTGTATGTTTATAGGTTATTGTCACGGTAATTAGAAGAGACGGTAGGGGTCACGTTAGGATGCGCAGTAGCCGATGACGTCACCGGTGCTTAATAACAGGCCAGCTGTTTTTATTATTTTGGTATTTTTACTTTCTCTTGCCTATATGAATATATCGAGGGGTTAATGTCAAACAACACTATCTACAAAAACCTAATTTTTCAGGAGAGCCATCACCATTTACTTACCTTTGTTATTGTTTTGGTAAACAGCCAAAAGGCTGGTTTGAACCTCTAGAGGTTTTACTAAGTAAAAACGAAGAGTGAGGTGGTTTACTATTGCCTTCCTCACCAAGTTGAAAGAGTATGCTTATAAGCATGCCAGGCCCTCCGAAAAGCACTTACTTTTCACCCTGCAAATGACACCTTCACTTCATTTACCACAGGGTCCGGCTGTATAGTGAAATTCATTACTCTCAGAGGAGATAACTCTGACTAGTGTCTTTTACACCTCTACCTCCTTTGTTCTTAAATGATTCAATCATAATTGGCGAAACAGATGTATTTTTTGTAGCACTGGAACCAACAGATGCAATTAATTTAACACTCCATCTGCCCGTTATGGGCACATTTACCATTAAGAAATAAATTAAATTACACTAAATTTATAGTTGACTACATGTATAAATAACTGAGATAATAGGAAGACAATCAGTTTAGAAGTAGTTTTTGCGCTCTCCTGAAAAATATTTAAAAAATAGGTTTTTGTAGATAGTGTTGTTTGACATTAACCCCTCGATATAGGAAGGAAAGTATTGTTTTCATGTCGATTTTTCGAAATCGAGTTTTCACCGGATCTATACGTTTTCAGACCCCCTGAACCCAAAAAACATGTTTTTAGCGATTGGTCTGTGTGTGTGTGTGTGTCTGTGTGTGTGTCTGTGTGTGAACAGAATATCTCAAGAACGGAACATCGTACGAACTTGAAACTTGAAACTTAAGTTACATACCACTACTGGACGCGATACGAACATTTTCATCAAAATCGGTCAACCGGAAGTAGTAGTTTATTCGTATAATTTTTCAGTTTTTTGCGATTTTCTCAAAAACTGGTCCTACGATTTTTTTTAAAATCGCCTATTTTACTCAATTTTTTATTCTCTACAAGATAGGGTAGGCGCCATGTTTGCTGAAATTCTCGGTGAGGCTGTTTTCACGTAAAAACGTTGTTTTTTTAAGATTACGGCTTTAATATAAATTTTAGCGCAAAAACTTATATAATAAAAGTTGTAGAGAATTTAAAAACCTACAACTTCTGTTTCAAACATTTTTTTGTATAACGCTTAGTTTAGCGGTAATTTGCGATTTTCTGTTTTTTTTCTCACAAAAACGTGAGAAAAATCGATTTTTTTAACATTTCGGTCTTAGTATGCATTTTACGACAAAAGTGTATATAATTAAATTTATAGAAAATTAAAAGATCTACAACTTTTGTTTAGAGCATTTTTCTGTACAGAGTTTAGTTTAGCGTGAAAGCGTGATTTTCCGTATTTTTAAGCCAATCTGAGTTCGATTGTCATTTTGCGTCATTCACTCATGATTAAAATAAGGTTATGTTTTTGAGGTTAGTTTTTGTTCATTTCTAATGTTTTAATACCAATGTTAGGTTTATTGTTAATTATTTGCATTGGCAAGAGAAAGTTGTGTGAGTGTTTCACACCAGATTTTTTGTGAATGTTGTCAATCCGTCTAATTAGCGACTAACGGTATTATGAGAATTCTTTGTGCAGTTAGTTTAATCGAATATAGTATTATTGAACGTAAAAAAAACTAGTAAATATTTAGCTCTGCTGATAGTTATTATGTATTTAATTTTTTTTGTTATTCCTAATATTTAGTACGTGTTTACATTTAGTGAATTCTAATATAATTACATTGAAAATTGTTGCGGGTTGGGCTACAATGAAAAAAATCTGGTGTAAAACACTCACACAACTTTCTCTTGCTAATGCAAATAATTAACAATAAACCTAACATTAGTAATAAAACATTAGAAATAAACAAAAAACTAATCTCAACAAACATAACCTAATTTTAATCATAATATGAAAGACGCAAAATGAAAATCAACCTCAGTTTGGCTTAAAAAATACGGAAAATCGCTCTTTCACGCTAAACTAGGCACTGTACAAAAAAATGCCTTAAATAACAGTTGTAGATCGTTTTATTTCCCATAAATTATATTATATACACTTTTGTCGTTAAATGCATACTAAGGCCGAAATCTTAAAAAAATCGATTTATCACACGTTTTCGTGAAAAAAAAACAAAAAATTGCTAATTACCGCTAAACTAAGCGTTATACAAAAGAACATTCAAATAAAAGTTCTAGAATTTTAAATTCTGTACAACTTTAATTATATACTACATTTTGCGGTAAAATGCATAATAAAGTCGAAATTTTTAAAAAACAATTTTTTTACGTGAAAACAGCCTCACCAAGAATTTAAGCAAACATGGCGCCTACCCTATCTTGTAAAGAATAAAAAATTGAGTAAACCAGGCGATTTTTAAAAAAAATCGTAGGACCAGTTTTTGAGAAAATTGCAACAAAAAAATGAAAAATTACACGAATAAACTACTACTTGCGGTTGACCGATTTTGATAAAAAATGTTCGTGTCGGGTCTGATAGTGGTATATAACTTAAGTTTCAAGTTTGAAGTTCGTACAATGTTCCGTTCTTGAGATATTTTGTTCACACACACGCACACGCGCACACACACACACACACACACGCACACACCAATCGCTAAAAACATGTTTTTTGGGTTGAGGGATCTTAAAACGTGTAGATCTGGTAAAGAATGTATTTGTTAAAATCGACATGAATACAATACTTTCGTTCCTATATGTTCATATAGGCAAGAGAAAGTTAAAATGGCTTACGAAATATATATAACAGAGCTACGAGAGCAAGTCATTGGCTAGGTATGAAGTGGGTAGGGCGCAATGCGTACGTTCAGAGCTCATCAGCTTTGAAAAATAGAATAGCAGATCGAGTGCAAATGATTTAACTCTCCACCTGCCTGTTATGGGCTGTTTTCAATGGTTTATGGGTCAAATAAGGAAAATGAAAACATTCAGTAGATTTTTACTTTCTCTTGCCTATATGAATACATAAGAAGGAAAGTATTGTTTTCATATCGATTTTAACAAATCCACTCTTCACCGGATCTATACGTTTTCAGACCCCCTGAACCCAAAAAACATGTTTTTAGCGATTGGTCTGTGTGTGTGTGTGTGTGAACAAAATATCTCAAGAACGGAACATTGTACGAACTTCAAACTTGAAACTTAAGTTACATACAACTACCGGACCCGACACGAACATTTTCATCAAAATCGGTCAACCGGAAGTAGTAGTTTATTCGTATAATTTTTCACTTCTTTGCGATTTTCTCAGAAACTGGTCCTACGATTTTTTTTAAAATCGCCTGGTTTACTACATTTTTTATGCTCTACAAGATTGGGTAGGCGCCATGTTTGCTGAAATTCTGCGTGAGACTGTTTTTACGTAAAAACATTTTCTTTTTAAGATTGCGGCTTTAATATGCATTTTAGCGCAAAACGTTATATAATAAAAGTTGTAGAGAATGTATTATTCTACAACTTTTATTTCAAACATTTTTTTGTGTAACGGTTAGTTTAGCGGTAATTAGCAAGTTTCTGTTTTTTTTTCACGAAAACGTGTGAAAAATCGATTTTTTAAAGATTTCAGCCTTAGAATGCATTTTACGACAAAAGTGTATATAATAAAATTTATAGGAAATTAAAAGACCTACAACTGTTATTTAAAGCATTTTTCTCCACAGAGCCTAGTTGAGCGTGAAAGATTGATTTTCCATATTTTTAGGCCAAACTGAGGTTGATTTTCATTTTTCGTCTTTCACTCATGATTAAAATAAGGTTATGTTTTTTAGGTTAGGTTTTGTTTATTTCTAATGTTTTATTACTAATGTTAGGTTTATTGTTAATTATTTGCACTGGCAAGAGAAAAATAACCATATATAAGTAAATGAACTGAAATGAAATGTAGAATTAAGGTCGTAGTCAACTCAAGAAGATGATTTTTTTAAATTTCGATTGTTTTTTGCATTTATTTGAAGTTTAAAATTTTCTGAATCACATCATTTGTTTACTTTGTTTGTACGTTGACAAAAAGTTGTAAAAAAAATCTCTTTAAAATAAATCTCACTAACATGTCGAGTGAAATTATTCCTTCAACTTTACGTTTTCCGGAAATGTGGTTTTTGCATGATTGTACATTCTTGGGAATTAAATATTCTGGTTTGTATTGGAGATATTTGGACGATGTTTTTTTTTCAAATGTTCATAATTTCATGCTCTATTATCTGTGGAATGATTATTACAAAAACCTTAATAGGGATTTAGTTAAAAAAATAATTTGTGAAAACATAAAATAAATATTTTTGAAAATATGGTTTTTCTTCAACAAATTTCTTCTAAGAAAAACTGCATACAACAGATAATAGACAGCAATTTTCTGTATTTTGAAGCATAAGAATAATGTTTATATTTTTTTTGGTTCCTGAGATATTTGATTCCCCGTAAAAGCTCGCTTTTCCAACCTCACCCTTATATTAGGGGCTGTAATTAATTTTTTGGCTTGGTTCTAATGGTAGATAATTACTAGTAAATTACTCTTTCATTTAAAATAAATAATGATAAATTATAGCCAGAATTTTTGATTTTCATTTTCTGGGTTGACTACCCCCTTAAAATATGGCAATGAGTAAGTAAGTAAGAGTTTGGTGCACTTAAAAGGTTATATTACGACTTTTTAACATCTTTATTTTCTGCGTATTTTAGAGTTTTCGTACTACTATTTTGTTATGTCTTGGTAGGAGACATGTTTATTTTTAATATCAAGTTAAGTGTTCTCTTCCTTGTCATGAATTTCCATTTTACTTTATTAAATTCTGTGGCTAGATATGTAAGTGGTATTCAAACATACAATTCTCCAGATAACCACAAAAGTTATGTTTCTTTTTCGGGATTCTTTTTACTTTCTCTTGCCTATATGAATATATAAAAAAGAAAAGTATTGTTTTCATATCGATTTTAAGAAATCGATTTTTCACCGGATGTACACGTTTTCAGACCCCTCAACCCCAAAAAATATGTATTTAGCGATTGGTCTATGTATGTATGTGTCTGTTTGTGTGTGTGAACAGAATATCTCAAGAACGGAACATCGTACGAACTTGAAACTTAAAACTGAAGTTAGATACCACTACCGGACCCGACACGAATATTTTCATTAAAATCGGTCAAGCGGAAGTAGTAGTTTATTCGTGTCATTTTTCACTTTTATTGCGATTTGACTTAAAAATGGCTCCTACAATTTTTTTTAAATCGTCTCGCTTACGATATTATTTGTGCTCTACAAGTAGGGTTAGCGCCATGTCTACTGAAGTTCTTGGAAAGGCTGTGCTCCTGTAGAAATTTTTTTGTAAGATTGCGGCTTCAGCAAACATTTTAGGGCAAAGGTATATAATCAAAGTTGCAGAACATTAAAAAAACCTACGATTTTTATTCTTAAGATTTCTTTGTATAATTCTTAGTTTAGTAGTAATTAGTGGTTTTATATTTTTCTTTTCATGAAAATACACCACTACACCCGTGGTGTAGTGGTCAGCGCAACTGGCTACTATGACGGGGTCCCGGGTTCGATTCCCGGTCAAGTCTGGCATTTTTTTCATCTATAAATCACCACATAACATTACCTACGCACAAGCCCCAGGCTTATGTAGGCATCATCACTCAATAAAAAAAAAAAAATGTTTGAAAAATCTATTTTTTTTAAGATTACGGCCTTAGTATGCATTTTACGACTAAAGTGTGTAAAATCCAAATTGAAATTGAAATTGAAAGATCTACAACTTTTTTTGGAGCATTTTTCTCTACAGAGCCTAGTTTAGCGTGAAAGAGTAATTTCCTATTTATTTTAAGCCAAACTGAGGTCGATTTTCATTTTGCGTATTTCACTCATGACTAAAATAAGGTTAAGTTTTTTGAGGTTAGTTTTTTGTTTATTTTCTAATGTTTTTTACTAATGTTAGGTTATATTGGTCATTATTTGCGTTGGCAAGAGAAAGTCGTGCAAGTGTTTCACACCAGATTTTTATTTTTTTATCCCTAATGTGTGTACGTTGTAATCTGTTCAATTGAGAACAATAAGGAACCCGATGACCGAATGAGATGAGGATGATATGTATGAGGTGTAAATGAGGTGTAGTCTTCTACACACACACACACACACTCACACAGTAGTCTATGGTTACCATCTAACTACACCCACAACCACTCTACACTATTCAAATCCGTATAAAAATAACTACCTTTACCCTATGAGAACCAGGAACCTTCGTCTCCAAAAATCAGCTGTTAAACAGCTGACTCAAGGCGACGACTTTACCTCTAGACCAACTCGGTGGATAAAATCATGAGTGAATGACGCAAAATGAAAATCAACCGCTGTTCTACTAAAAAAATATGGAAAACCATTGATTGACGCTAAACTAGGCTCTGGAGAACAAATTTTTTTAAATAAAAGTTGTACGGTTTTCAAATGTTGTACAATTTTGATTGTGTACATATTCCTTTAAAATGCATATTATGGGCGCTGTCTTAAAAACATAATTTTTTTCTACGAGAAAATAATCTCCCCAAGAATTTTAGTAGATATGGCGCGTACCCTATTTTGTAGAGCATGAAAACTATAGTAAATTAGGCGAGTTAAAAAAAAATTGTAGCAGAAAAAGTGAAAAATTGCTCGAATAAACTACTACTTCCGGTTCATCGATTTTAATAAAAAATTTCATGTAGAGTCTTCTTATAGTACTTAACTTAAGTTTTAAGTTTCAACTTCGTATGATCTGTTCTTGAGATTTTTTGGGTTCAAGGGTCAGAAATCGTGTATATCCGATAAAAACTTGATTTTGAATAATCGACATGAAATCAATACTTTCCTTTCCTATATATTCATATAGAGCCAATTAAAAATTAAAAACAAAAAAATCCGTTGGAAAAATACATCATGAATATTTTGAATGGATTTTACGGTATGTTTTATAAAAAAAACAAGAAAAATTAAATTGAATTGTAAAACGTAAATAAAAGAATTTAATTGTCATTCTACTGACTATTTTTCTGTAACGTGATTTGTAAAAATAAAAATATCAGGGTATCTGAATCCGGTATCGTAATTCAATTTGAAGGAAAACTCTGATTTTATTACGTTGTACATGTTCCTGATATTGCTGTTTCTTTTGACTACTGTAGTTACAGAATTTATTTTGAAATACAACCAGAAATATTTTCTCGTGCTTTGAAATTTTATAATATATTTAATCGTAGAGGGATAAATCGTTTCATGATATTTTTGATTATAAAATGTTAAATGTTAAATGTAACAAACATTTTATAGATTACTAAAAAAACCTGTTACGAAAATAAAATAGTTTTTTTTTATTTTTAAATAAATTTTTACATTCTCTTGACTATATGATAATATAGGAAGGAAAGCATTGTTTTCATGTCGAATTTCGAAATCAGTTTTCACCGGATTTACACGTTTTCGGACCCCTTGAACCCAAAAATATGGGTTTAGTGATTGGTGTGTGTGTGTGCGCGCGCGGGCGTATGTGTGTGTGAACAAGATATCTCAAGAACGGAACATCATACAAAGTTGAAACTTGAAACTTAACTTAGGGAACCAAACACGAACATTTTTATTAAAATCGTTCAACCGGAAGTAGTAGTTTATTCGTGTCATTTTTAACTTTTTGCGATTTTCTTAAAAACGGTATCTACGATTTTTTGTTAAATCACCTCATTTACTACATTTTTTATGCTTTACAAAATAGGTTAAGCGCCACGTCTGTTGAAATTCTTTGAGAGGCTGTGCTCGTATATAAAAAAAAGTTTTTTTACGATCCTTAATATGCATTTTAGCGCAAAAGTGTATATAATGAAAAATTTAAAAATCTACAACTTTTAAGTTAAAGATTTCTATGTACGACGCTTAATTTAGTGGTAATTATTAATTTTCTGTTTTTTTTTTAAATAAAAATCTGTAAAATAAATGTTTTTGAAAAAATTCGGCCTTAGTAGCTATGCATATGTACACCTAAGTGTAATAAAATAAACTTTATAGAAAATTTAAAAATCAACAACTTTAATTCAAGCATTTTTATTTAAAAAGCCTATTTTAGCGTCAAATCATGATTTCCGTATTCTATTTTTTCATTTGTTGTTTAGGTCAACAGCCGAAAGGCTGGTTTGAACCTCTAGAGGTTTTACTAAGTAAAACGAGGAGTAAGGTGGTTTACCATTGCCTTCCTCACTGAGTAGAAAATTACGCTTATCAGCATGCCGGACCCTCTGAAAAGCACATATTTTCCACTCTGTAAATGACACCTTCACTTCATTCACCACAATTTTTCATTTATTAAATTCAAATAATTTATTTCATCGTCTAAATTAAAAAAATTAATTTTAAAGCAAGTTCTTTAGCCCTATGCCAACGGGCATACCGCGTTGAATACACCGGTTCTCGTCCGATCACCGAAGTTAAGCAACATCAGGTGTGGTTAGTACTTGGATGGGTGACCGCTTGGGAATACCGCATGATGTTGGCATCCTATTTTTGCAACTTTTAAAAATCGTGATTTTCCGCCAAACTAAGGTTGGGGTGTTCATTTTGCATCGTTCACTAATGATTAAAATTAGGTAATGTTTTATGAGATTAATTTTTCTGTTTATTTATAATGATAACCCACCGGGTTGGTCTAGAGGTAAAGTCGTCGCCAAAATCAGCTGTTTAACAGCTGATTTTCGGAGACGAAAGTTCCAGGTTCAAATCCTAGTAAAGGTAGTTACTTTTATACGGATTTGAATAAAAGACAGTGGTTACCGATGTACTTTGATGGTTGGGATTCAATTAACCATACGCTCTCAGGAATGGTCGACCTGAGTCTGTACAAGACTACACCTCATTTACACGTCATACACATCATCCTCATCTCATTGGGTCATGGGGTTGCTTATTGTTCTGAATTGAACAGATTGCAACGTACACAAATTAGGGATTTAAAAAAAAAATCTATAATGATTTATTTACTAATTTTAGGTCATATTGTTCATTATTCACATTGACAAGAAAAAGTCGTGTGAGTGTTTCACACCAGATTTTTAAACAACTAAAATTCTTTGAACTTGTGCTTGTGGAAAAATATAATAAAATAGTTTTGTTGAAAATAAATGTATTTTTTTTATTATTGTTATTTGATGTATTCCGCTTTAATAGGGAGCGAACATTTTCCAGTATGGGATTAATATACGAACATGAATTGGTCAGTAAAAAAATTCAAAGTTAACCAGAGATATTTGCAATGTCAATAGTTAATTTTAGTCAGGGGTATGTATATATATGGAGATAGGTCAACAGTGGAATATTTCAAATAATTCCACTCCACGTCAGGTTTGGTATTTTGGAATTCCATTGTACGTGGGAGAGGAACCGATGTCCCTTTATTAACCTTGCTCATCTACACATATCGCCGTATTTGCCAGTGGATGTACCTGCGTGCGTGTGTGTATGTATGTGTGTGTGTGTGTGTGTGTGTGTGCGTGTGTGCGTGCGTGTGTGTGTGTGTGTGAGTCTGTTTGACCGCTATATGGTAAGAGGAAAAACTCGGCTTTTACTAAAACAAATTTTCTTTGTTTTAATTTATTTCTTTTTTGCCATTCCATCTGTAGTAAAGGCACACATGAGATATAACGTACCGGGATCGATAGAAAATTCAAATTTCCACAACTGTACCAAAGTTTCAGAGGCATTTTTCTATTCCAATACAAAGAAATATAATGTCCTGGAATCGATAAAAAATTCAAATCTAAAACTGTCAGAGAGATACTTTAAATCACAATAACTTATATTTAGTGTAAAACGCACACTACTTTCTCTTGCCAATGTACTAAATAATGAGTAATATAACCTTAGATTAAAAATAAATAAAAACACTGACCTTAAAAAAGTAACCTTATTTTAATCATGAGTGAAAGACGCAAAATGAAAATCAACCAAAGTTTGGCTTAAAAATACGGAAAATCACACTTTAATGCTAAACTAGGCCCTGTAGAGAAAAATGCTCTGATTTAAAGTTGTAGATTTTTTAATTTTCTATAAATTCGATTATATACACATTTGTCGTAAAATGGCTAAGGTTGAAATATTAAAAAAAGTCGATTTTTTATACGTTTTTGTGAGGAAAAACAGAATATCGCTAATTAACGCTAAACTAAGCGTTATGCAAAAAAATGTTTCTTTTAAAAGTTGTAAGATTTTAAATTCTCTACAACTGTTATTATATACATTTTTGCGCTAAATTGCATATTAAAGCAACACTATAAAAAAACAAATTTTTTACGTGAAAACAGCCTCACCAAGAATTTCAGCAGACGTGACGCTTGTAAAGAATAAAAAAATTAGTAAACGTGGCGATTTTTAAAAAATCGTTGGACCAGTTTTTGAAAAATCGCAAAAACGTGAAAAATTACACGAATAAAGTAAAAGTACTTTCGGTTGACCGATTTTGATGAAAACGTTCGTGTCGGGTCTGGTAGTGGTGTCTAACTTAAGTTTCAAGTTCGTACGATGTTCCGTTCTTGAAATTTTCTGTTTCCACACACACACACACACATACACACACGCGCGCGCGCGCACACACACACACACACACACACGGACTAATCGCTAAAAACATGTTTTTTGGATTCAGGGGGTCTGAAAACGTGTAGATTCGGTGAAAACTCGATTTCGAAAAATCGACATGAAAACAATAAGTTACTTTCCTTCCTATATATTGGTATATGCATGAGAAAGTAAAAACAAATGTTTACAAATCTGATCTCAATTATACGGAAATTTGGATCAACGAGGGCCGGATAAACGAAGTTTTACGTTACTATATTTTAAATTTATCAGTTTACTTACAGGAAAGTATTTTTGATGTTTACTGAAAAATACTTGTTTTATATTTTATGCATCATATTTCCTCAGAGTAAATACTCGTGCAATATTTTAAGTTCATAAAAAATATATGGATTAGATTAGAAAACTTCCAAAACAGATATTTAGGTAAAATTATTTCACGTGACATGTTGACAAGGTTTAAAATGAAATTTCTGTCAATACGTTTCAGTCGGTTGAGGCCTCAGCTGGTATTAAATTATTTAACAGGTAGTTTGTTGTTTGAAAAAGGTCTACAAACATGCTTATAGCCTAAGCTACATGTTATTCAAGTTCTACGGATATGCAATTTGAAACGCACCTCTTGGAAACGTTCCTGAATTTTTAAACACGTTATTTATCGTATATTAGTACTACCGTAGAATTTAAGCAACATTTTGTGTAAACTAACATTAATCAATTCATATTTATTTAAATAATAATAACTATATTATTATTATTATTACATTCTCTTGCCTATATGAAAAATATATAAGAAGGAAAGTATTGTTTCATGTCGATTTTTCATAATTGAGTTTTCACCGGATCTACACGTTTTAATACTCCTGAATCCAAAAAAACATGTTTTTAGAGATTGATCTGTGTGAGATTGGTGTGTGTGTGTGTGTGTGTGTGTGTGTGTGTGTATGTGCGTGTGTGTGTGAACAGAATATCTCAAGAACGGAACATTGTACGAACTTGAAACTTAAGTTACATACCACTACCGGCCCCGACACAAACATTTTCATTAAAATCGGTCAAAGGGAACTAGTAGTTTATTCGTGTAATTTTTCACTTTTTTGCAATTTTCTCAAAAAATGGTCCTACGTGTTTTTTAAAAATTGCCTGGTTTACTAAATTTGTATGCTCTACAAGATAGGGTACAGTAGGCGCCATGTTTGCTGAAATTCTTGGTGAGGCTGTTATCACCTAAAAAACCGTTAGTTTACGATTGCGGCTTTAATATCCATTTTAGCGCACAAATTTAATAATAAAAGTTCTAGAGAATTTAAAATTCTACAACTTTTAGATAAAAAAGTTTATGTATAACGCTTAGTTTAGCGGTAATTAGCGACTTTCTGTTTTTTTCTCACGTAAACGTGTGAAAAATTTATTGTTTTAAGATTTCGGCCTTAGTATCCATTTTATGACAAAAGTGTATATAATTGAATTTTTAGAAAATTAAAAGATCTACAACTTTTATTTTGAGCATATTTCTCTACAGAGCCTAGTTTAGCGTGAAAGAATGTCCGTATTTTTACCCAAACTGAGGTTGATTTTCATTTTGCGTCTTTCACTCATGATGAAAATTTGGTTGTGTTTATTGAGATTAGATTTTTGTTTATTTCTAATGTTTTGTTACTAATGTTAGGTTATATTGTTAATTTTTTAGCATTGGTAGGATTTTTTTTTCGGTTTAACGTCCGACTGTTTTGTAAATTGCTGCTAATGCAGACGGTGAAGGATGAAATGAATATTTTGTAACTTATCAAAAAATGCCATGCCCGAGTGGGATTCGAACCCAAGACCGCAAGATGAGAGGCGAGCATGTTACCAACATCGCCAACGCGGCCTGCTGCATTGGTAGGAGAAATTTATGTGAGGGTTTCACACCAGATTGTTTTACTGTCTCTTGCCTGTATGAATATATAGGAAGGAAAGTATTGTTTTCATGTCGATTTTTTCGAAATCGAGTTTTCACCAGATCTACACGTTTTCAGACCCCCTGAACCCAAAAAAACATGTTTTTAGCGATTGGTCTGTGTGTGTGTGAACAGAATACCTCAAGAATGGAAGATCGTACGAATTTGAAACTTAAGTTTCATACCACTACCGCACCCGACTCGAACATTTTCATTAAAATTGATCAACCGGAAGTAGTAGTTTATTCGTGTAATTTTTAACTTTTTTTTTATTTTCTCAAAAACTGGTCCTACTATTTTTTTAAAAAATCGCCTGGTTTACTAAATTTTTTATTCTCTACAAGATAAGGTAGGCGCCATGTTTCCTGAAATTCTTGGTGAGGCTGTTTTTACGTAAAAATATTGTTTTTTAAGATTACGGCTTTAAAATGTATTATAGCGCAAAAATTTATATAATAAAAATGTAGATAATTTAAAATTCTACAACTTTTATTTTAAACATTTTTTTGTATAACGCTTAGTTTAGCGGTAATTAGCGATTTTTTGTTTTTCTCACGAAAACATGTGAAAAATCGATTTTTTAAGATTTCGGCCTTAGTATGCATTTTATGACAAAAGTGTATAAATCGAATTTATAGAAAATTAAAAGATCTACAACTTTTATTTAGAGCATTTTCTCTACAGAGCCCAGTTTAGCGTGAAACAGTGATTTGCTGTATTTTTAAGGCAAACAATGATCGATTTTCATTTTGCGTCTTTAATATACTATTTGATTAAAATTGGGTTATGTTTATTGAGGTTAGGTTTTTGTTTATTTCTAATTAGGTTTAATGTTAAATATTTGCATCGGCAAGAGAGAGAGTTGTGTGAGTGTTTCACACCAGATTTTTTTTTACATATATATATAGTTTTTACTTTCTCTAACCTACATGAATATATATATAGGAAGGAAAGTATTTTTTTCATGTCGATTTTTCGAAACCGAGTTTTCACCGGATCTGCACGTTTTTTGTGTAGATTACAAAATTCGAAAACTGTTTGTTGTTACCTCTTGTAATTTCTGACATGTGGGTTTGACGGTCCAAACAAAATGATAGATGGCAATTTTAAAAATTATCACTATTAACAAAT
Source organism: Catonia carolina (assembly GCA_035578175.1). Classification (NCBI taxonomy): domain Eukaryota; kingdom Metazoa; phylum Arthropoda; class Insecta; order Hemiptera; family Achilidae; genus Catonia; species Catonia carolina. Next base: position 6,966,438 of record JAQMRL010000020.1, on the reverse strand, counting down.
TTCCCCTAATAGAAAGAATTAAAGCAGCTACTTAACGCGGTTTACAATCGACACTAATTAAAACAAAAATATTTCTCATCTATTTTAGAAACCTTTATCCATCATACGAGGTGTGGCTATTAAATAACGAGACCGACGTTGTAAAAAAATTAATTTTAATTTTATACATAAACACTTATTGTCACCGTCAATATACACTCCTTCTCTATCCCTACAACGCTCCAGGCGAATTCTCCATTGTTGGAAACAGTGCTGGAAGTCATCTTCTGTCAGCTCCTTCAGGACACGTGCCGCTCAAAAATGTTTGTACTGACATTTTGTACGCGATTGAAAATGACCCAATTTTTTTGAAACGATAATAACATATGATGAAACGTGGTTTTTTACTTATGATCCGGAAACAAAGCGCCAATCCATGCACTGAAAGAGCCGAACTTCACAAAGAGCCAAAAAAGCTCGAATGAGCAGTCAAAATTTAAAGCAATGATAATTTTTTTTGATGTCCATAGGCTTGTGTATCTTCACTTTGTTCCTAAAGGTCAAACAATTAATCAATATTACTATCTTGAGGTACTTTCTAAACTACGTCAAAGAGTAAGGAAATAATGTCCTGAAATGAGGAAGGACAAATCATGGGTTCTCCACCAAGACAATGCGCCAGCTCATTCCGCGTTATCTGATAAGAGGTCCTAGCCAAGTACAGCATCTCAGTGTTAGAACATCCACCTTATTTACCAGATCTTGCACCATGTGACTTCTACCTGTTCCCTAAGGTGAAATCTGCATTAAAAGGGACAAGATTTGTGTCTGTGGAAGCTGTAAATAAAAAAGCGGCACGTGTCCAGAAGGAGCTGACAGAAGATGACTTCCAGCACTGTTTCCAACAATGGAAGATTCGCATGGAGCATTGTAGGGATAGAGAAGAAGTGTATATTGAAGGTGGCAATAAGTGATTATGTATAAAATAAAAATAACATTTTTTTACGTCAGTCTCGTTGTTTAATAGCCATACCTTGTAAATACTATTAGATAAAACAGTTGATGTACGGATGTTAAATGTAAGAAATCATTTACCCTGTACGGTTAAATGAATTACAACTGTTGACAGGTCGTTAAGCATAAATTGAATTCATTAGTCTGAAATAATTATAAAGGGGAAAAAATTCATAAGCATTTTATACACAGAGAGTAAAAATTATTAACCTCATCTTATTTCCACAGAAAAAGAGTACGTTTTAACAGAATATTCAAGTCCGTAACAAAGGAAGAAAAAAAATCCAGTTAGTGTATCAAAATTGAATGAAGTTTTGCGAATTAGGGTTACCATCCGTCATGACCTGAACTTCCGTTCGGTCGTTGTTAGGATTTCAATTTTTTTTTTATAATCTTCGTCATTGATGTTATTCTGAAAATGTATAGAAAAATGAAAGTTTTCGAAGTTTAAAATTTCATTAAATTTCTATCGCTGTTTGATTTTTACTTTTCTTGCCTATATGAATATATAGGGAAAAAGTATTGTTTTCATGTCGATTTTTCGAAATCGAATTTTCACCGGATCTACATGTTTTAAGACCTCCTTAACCCAACAAAACCTGTTTTTAGCGATTGGTGTGTGTGTGTGTGCGTGTGTGTGTGTGTGTGTGTGTGTGTGTGTATGTGAACAGAATATCTCATAAATGGAAAATCGTACGAAATTGAAACTTAAAACTTAAGTTAGACACCACTAGAGGACCCGACAGGAACATTTTCATCAAAATCGGTCAACCGGAAGTAGTAGTTTATTCGTGTAATTTTTCACTTTTTTCCGATTTACTCAAAAACGGTTTCACGATTTATTTTAAAATCGCCTTGTTTACTAAATTTTTATGCCTTACAAGAGAGGGTAGGCGTCATGTCTACTAAAATTCTTGGAAAGGCTGTTTTCACGTAAAAACATTTTTCTTTTAAGATTTACTCGTATATACATTTTTACTTTCTCTTGCCTATATGAATATATAGGAAGGAAAGTATTGTTTTCATGTCGATTTTTCGAAATCGAGTTTTCACCGGATCTATACGTTTTCAGACCCCCTGAACCCAAAAAACATGTTTTTAGCGATTGGTCTGTGTGTCTGTGTGTGTGTATACAAAATATCTCAAGAACGGAACAACGTAAGAACTTGAAACTTGAAACTTAAGTTACATACTACTACCGGACCCGACACGAACATTTTCATCAAAATCGGTCAACAGGAAGTAGTAGTTTATTCGTATAATTTTTCACTTTTTTGCGATTTTCTCAAAAACTGGTCCTACGATTTTTTTTAAAAATCGCCTTGTTTACTCAACTTTTTATTCTCTACAAGATAGGGTAGGCGTCATGTTCGCTGAAATTCTTGGTGAGGCTGTTTTTACGTAAAAACAAAGTTTTTTTAAGATTACGGCTTAATTATGCAATTTAGCGCAAACATTTATATAATAAAAGTTTTAGAGAATTTAAAAACCTACAACTTTTATTTAAATATTTTTTTGTATAACGCTTAGTTTAGCGGTAATTTGCGATTTTCTGTTTTTTCTCACGAAAACGTGAGAAAAATCGATTTTTTAACATTTCGGCCTTAGTATGCATTTTACGACAAAAGTGTATATAATTAAATTTATAGAAAATTAAAAGATCTACAAATTTTATTTATAGCATTTTTCTCTACAGAGCCTAGTTTAGTGTGAAAGAGTGATTTTCCGTATTTCTAAGCCAAACTGAGGTTGATTTTCATTTTGCGTCTTTCACTTATGATTAAAATTAGGTTATGTTTATTGAGGTTAGTTTTTTGTTTATTTCTAATGTTTGATTACTAATAATAAATAATATTGTTCATTATTTGCATTGGCAAGAGAAAGTAGCGTGAGTGTTTCACACCAGATTTTTTTTATGTAATCTTTGTCACTGATGTTATTCTGAAAATGTATAGAAAGATAAAACTTTTTGAAGTTTAATACTTCATTAAACTTCTATCAGTGTTTGATATATTTTTTCTTAACTAACCTTAGAGACGAGAAGTATTTTAATTAAAATTTTGTTTAAAATCACAAACTCAGGTAATAATTGTTTCTGGCAGTTTAATCAATTGTAATTTCCTTCGTACATCAAATTACATATGAATTCACACGTTAAAAATTTCATTAAGTTTTTTACTAACAAAGTATTTATTAAAATTTTCAATTCATTTTATTTTTGTTCCTGTCAACGGATGGTGACATTGAGTGGCGACTTAAAACCTTTAATTGTTGGTAGCCCTGAAAAAGACCGTTTAAGCGTCGGTCGTAGTCGTCGTGGCGGTCGAAGAGCTGGGCAACACGGCGTGTCGTCTTCCAGCGGAGATGTCATCTTCTTCCCTCGCAGTAGTGCGTCGATGGCCGCTTCGTCGGGTCCGGTGGGCGTAAGGCTCGGTCGAGGGACCGCTGTGGGTCACTCACGTTAGCGGGCGATGACGGTCTGGTCGACGGCTTACGGTGACGGGTCGGTGAGCGAAACCATCATCTCCTCTCTTGCGGGGTCGTCGATTAGTCTTCGCTGGAGTCCGGCAGCCGTGTGCCTTGGTGGACTTCTTGTCGATGCTGTCTGGATTGGAATGAATCTCTCGGCTCAGTGTAGCGCTCTTTTTATAGTCGCCAAGAGCGCTGTGGTAGGAGGCGGTTACTGGCTCGACCTTGATGACAAAGGTCTCTGTCGAAGCGCAGCCGAAAACATTGTCGGTACGCCGCCGAAGGGCCTACCGAGCCGACAAAGGCCGGAAGAAGTATTGAGGCCGGCAACACAGTAAATGATTAATTAGAAGGGTGGCGGTGACATTCCATTAATTACAAATTATCCGACTCACTGTATTTGACTTGTACAAAAGAAATGACTTTCCTACAATTAAAAGAATAACAGGCGATGTAATTACAGAATAGACTGCGGTTATTTTATCCGTGTTCGCCACAACCCGGTCACATCCATTTGTCAGGAACTAAAAACGATTGTCACGAACTATTTTCGGATTCGTAATCTGGAGAAAAAGTTTTAATTATAAGTACAGTTTGTAATATGCCGTCTGGTACGAGGGGCGATGGGTCTGGTAGAATACTCGCGTGCGGGCAGCCCGTGATCGATCCCCGGTTCATTCATATTATTTTCACTTTCTCTTGCCTATATGAATACATTGAAAGTAAAGAATTGTTTTCATGTCAATTTTTCGAAATCGAGTTTTCACCGGATCTACACGTTTTCAGACCCCCTGAACCCGCAAAACCTGTTTTTAGCGATTGGTGTGTGTGTGTGTGTGTGTGTGTGTGTGTGTGTGTGTGTATTTAACAGAATATCTCAAGAACGGAACATCGTACGAACTTGAAACTTGAAACTTAAGTTAGATACTACTACCGGACCCGAAACGAACATTTTCATCAAATTCGTTCAACCGGAAGTAGTAGTTTATTTGTGTTATTTTTCACTATTTTTACTACATTTTTTGTTTTCTACAAGATAAAGTAGGCGCCATGTCTGCTGAAATTCTCAGGTAGGCTGTTTTCTCATAAAAAAATTGTTTTTTTAAGATTGTAGCTTTAATATGAATTTGAGTGCAAAAATGTACATAAAATAAGTTGTAGAGGATGTAAAATCCCACAATATTTATTTCAAACATTTTTTTTGTTTAACACTTAGTTTAACGGTAATTAGTGATTTTCTGTTTTTTCTCACAAAAACGTGTAAAAAATCAATTTTTTAAAACTTTCACCCTTAGTATGCATTTTACGACAAAACTGTAAAATAAAATTAATAAGAAAGTTAAAGATCTACAACTTTATTTTATTTTTTTCTCTCTATTTAGGAAATTCACAATCAGTGAATGTGATAACACAAAATTTGCAAAAAATTAACATGGTAAATAAACGTGAGTGGAGACAGAGTCCAGTGACAGAACTCCGACGTGAATAGATAAGTGCAGCATTTAGAACACTGTAATGGATAGTCAATTACAATACTACGTTAACTGATGAGGTCCCGGCTCCATCGACGTTTTAGTTCTCTTATTGGATTGTTTGGGAGAGTCTGCGTAGCCAGATTTCAGTTCTGAAATTACTGCTAATGCAGACGGTGAAGGATAAAATGATGTTTTTGTAACGTATGTAAATATCCCGTGCCTGAATGGGATTCGAACCCAAGACCGCATGATGAGAGGCGAGCACGTTACTACACCAATGCGGCAGGCTATATTACAGTATCATCCGCGTACGAAGCAAGGAGTGTAAACTCTTATTTAGCGTATTTTTCTCTACAAAGCGTAGTTTAGCGTAAAAGAGTGATTTCCTTAGTATTAAGTCAAACTGAATTTTATTTTCATTTTGCATCGTTCACTCATGATTAAAATAAGGTTATGTTTTTTGAGGTTAGTTTTTTGATTATTTCTAATTTTTTATTACTAATGTGGTTGTATTGTTAATTATTTGCATTGGGAAGGGAAAGTGTTGTGAATGTTTCATACCAGATTTTGTATTCTTATTTTAATAGGTCTTTGTGTGTACTCCAATTTATATAAATATTCCCTTCGTAGAAACTTAAAATAAGTAAATAGGCGTTGAGTATGTATTTATTGAACCATTTTGAGGTGCTTGTAATACCATATAACGTTTTGTATTGGTGTGATATCATTACAACCCCTTGTAATATCACGCGTAATGTAATAACACATTTGTATGGAACTCTACTATCAGTTTCGTGACAATCTCGGTACCACTGAACTCTGAATAGATTTGATTTGAAAAGAGTACATCTCATTTTGTTCACTAAGCACACCCCATTTAAGTATGTTCAAATTCGTATATTTATATGTATATATATTTTTTGTAATCCCTAATTTGTGTACGTTGCAATCTGTTCAATTCAGAACAATAAGCAACCCCATGACCCAATGAGATGAGGATGATATTTATGACGTGTAAATGAGGTGTAGTCTTGTACAAACCCAGACCGACCATTCCTGAGAGATTATGGTTAATTAAACTCCAACCATCAAAGTACACCGGTAACCACTGTCTAGTATTCAAATCCGTTTAAAAGTAACTACCTTTACTAGGATTTGAACCAGGAACCTTCGTCTCTGAAAATCAGCTGTTAACAGCTGATTTTGGCAACGACTTTACCTCTAGACCAACCCGGTGGGTTTTTATATTAAAATAATTTTCTTTTTTTTTGCTTTCTCTTATGTACATGATATTGTTTTGGTCATCAGCTGACAGGCTTGTTTCAACCACTAGGAGCTTTACAAAGGAAAAAAAATAAAATTAAAAAAATCTGGTGTGAAATACTCACACAACTTTCTCTTGCCAATGAACAATGTAATGAAAAATATAATCTAACATTAGAAACAAACAGAAAACTAACCTCAATAAACATAACCTAATTTTAATCACGAGTGAAAGACGCAAGATGAAAATCTACCTCAGTTTGACTTAAAAATACGGGAAATCACTCTTTCACACTAAACTGGGCACTATAGAGAAAAATGCTATAATTAAAAGTTGTAGATCGTTCAATTTCCTATAAATTTTGTTATGCTTTTTTTGTCGTAAAATGCGTAATAAGGCTGGAATCTTTAAAAAATCGATTTTTACACGATTTCGTGAGAAAAAAACACAAATCGCTTATTACTGCTAAACTACGCGTTATAAAAAAAGTTCGTAATAAAAGTTGTCGAATTTTAAATTCTTTACAACTTTTACGAGATAAATTTTTGCGCTAAAGTGCATAATGAAGTCGCAATCTTACAAAACAACTTTTTTACGTGAAAACAGCCTCTCCAAGAATTTTAGCAGACATGACCCCTATACTATCTTGTAAAGCATAAAGAATTCAGTAAACCAGGCGATTTTTTAAAAAATCGTACAACCCATCTTTGAGAAAATTGCAAAGACGTGAAAAATGACACGAATAAACTACTACTTCCGGTTGACCGATTGATGAAAATGTTCCTGTCGGGTCTGGTTGTGGTATCTAACTTAAGTTTCACGTTTCAAGTTCGTACGATCTTCCGCTCTTGAGATATTCTGTTCACACACATACACACACACACACACACACACACACACAAACCAATCGCTAAAAACATGTTTTTTGGGTTCAGGGGGTCTGAAAACGTGTAGATCCGGTGAAAACTCGATTTCGAAAACTCGACATGAAAACAATAGCTACTTTCCTTGCTATATTTATTCAAATAGGCAAGAAAAAGTAAAAACTGGTGTAAAACACTCACACCATTTTCTCTTGCTAATGAAAATAATAACTAATATACCTTAACATTAGTAAATACATTAGAAATGAACAAAAGAACTAACCTCAAAAAGCATGACCTAAATTTAATTATGAGCAATTAATGCAAAATGGAAACCAACCTAAGTTTAGCATATTGATACGGAAAAATCACTCGTTGACTCAAAACCAGGCTCTGTAGAGAAAAATGCATACGGTAAAAGTTGTAGTGTTAATTTCCTATAAATTTGGTTATATACACTTTTGTCATAAAATGCATGCTAAGGCTGAAATCTTTAAAAAAATCGATTTTTTTACACGATTTCGTGAGAAGAAAAACAGGAAATCGCTAATTACCGCTAAACTAAGCGTTATACAAAAAAATGTTGGTAATAAAAGTTATAGGATTTTAAATACTCTAAAACTTTTATTACATACATGTTTGCGCTTAAATGCATATTAAAGCCACAATATTAAGGAAACCATTTTTTTACAAGAAAACAGCCTGCCGAAGAATTTCAGCAGACATGGCGCCTACCCTATCTGTTGTTGTTTAGGTCATCAGCCGAAAGGCTGGTTTGAACCTGTAGAGGTTTTACTAAGTAAAACGAGGAGTGAGGTGGTTTACCATTGCCTTCCTCACTGAGTGGAAAAGTACGCTTAACAGCATGCCGGGTCCTCTGAAAAGCACATATTTTCCACTCTGCAAATGACACCTTCATTTCATTCACCACGCGGTCTGAATGTATAATGAAATTCATTACTTCCAGAGGAGATAACTCTGATTAGTGTCTTTTACACCTCTACCTCTTCTGCTCTTAAATGATTCAGTCATTTCATTGGCTGACCATGTGATAAGAAACAGAACTATTTATTTTAGCCCTGCAATGAACAGATTGAGTGTAAATAATTTATTACTCCACCTGTCTGTTATGGGCGGTTACCTTATCTAGTAGAGCATAAAAATTTTAGTAAATGAAGCGATTTTAAAAATAATCGTAGGAGCCGTTTTGAGAAAATCGCAAAAAAGTGAAAAATTATGCGAATAAACTACTACTTTCGGTCGACCGATTTTAATGAAAATGTTTTAGTAGGGTCTTCTAGTTATACATAACTTACGTTGCAAGTTTTAACTTCGTACGATCTTCCAATCTTGAGATATTTTGTACACACATACAAACACACACACTTACAGACGAGACACGCACGAGAAAGCTGTGTGAGTGTTTCACACCAGATTTTTAATCTTAGTTAATACTAGAGACAATAGTAATATGTATTGATTTTTCAGATGTTACATTGATAATCCAAACTGAATTCAGTATAATCATATGTGTTAAACGAAAATCGGCTTATCGGTTTTGATTCAGTATGTACTCTATTTTACTTACATCTCATTCAAATCTGTTTATCATAATCGGGAAACAATTTTCGTAGGTACATCAAAATGAGAATTAATTTAAATTAAATATAGCTTTAGTTTATTTAAATATGTACAGCATATAACACACATAATTTAATTCTAGTTAGATTAAGTAACTTGAAAATAAATGACTACCAAGTTGTATGAACATATTACAACTGAATTTAGTCGTAATTATTTCCGCATGATCTGTTTTTGTGATGGCCTTTATGAAAATCAAAGCTAGTCGGAGATTAATTTAGACCTGGAATATAGCAGATACCAACGGAATACTAAGTACAGTACAGTAAATTTAATCTACCGCATTGACCATACGTTAAGGCTTAACGTACAAAATTTGTTCAATAATCTTCAGATAATAATAATGCGTTGAAATGCCAGGTTGGAAGGAAATTTGATCCCTAAAGTTACCGGGATTTGATCCCGGATATTCGGAATATGCGTCACGCGTATTACACCTACTTACTATAGGTACGCAAATTCTAGCCGATTGATCAAATTCAATTTCACTAAATACTAATTATGTAGCAGTATCCAACGTTTACTCAGCACATATGATGTTTGAGATCGTGCAAAATGCCACAGTAATCTTACTTTTTGTTTGAATCCAGCTGACTCAAGTAACGGCGATTAATGTAAAAAAAAAATCTTGTGTAAAACACTCACACGGCTTTCTCTTGTCAATGCAAATAATTAACAATAAACCTAACATTAGTAATAAAACATTAGAAATAAACTAAAAACTAACCTCAATAAACATAACCTAATTTTAATCATATATGAAAGACACAAAATGAAAATCGACCTCAGTTTGGCTTAGAAATACGGAAAATCACTCTTTCACACTAAACTAAGCTCTGCAGAGAAAAATGATCTAAATAAAAGGTGTAGATCTTTTAATTTCCTACAAATTTGATTATATACACTTTTGTCGTGAACTGCATACTAAGGCCGATATATGAAAAAATTCATTTTTCACACGTTTTCGTGAGAAAAAACAGAAAATCGCTAATTACCGCTAAACTAAGTGTTATACAAAAATACGTTTTAAATAAAAGTTGTCGAATTTTAAATTTTCTACAACTTTTATTAAATAGATTTTTACGCTTAAATGCATATTAAAGCCGTAATCTTAAAAAAACAATTGTTTTACGTAAAAACCGCCTCACCGAGAATTTCACCAAACATGGTGCCTACCCTTTCTTGTAGAGCATAAAAAAATGAGTAAACCAGGCGATTTTTAAAAAAATCGTGGGACCAGTTTTTGAGAAACTTGCAAAAAAGTAAAAAATTACACGAATAAACTGCTACTTCCAGTTGACCGATTTTGATGAAAATGTTCGTGTCGGGTCCGGTAGTGATATGTAACTTAAGTTCTGAATTTCAAGTTTGTACGATGTTCCGTTCTTGAGATATTCTGTTCATACACACGCACGCGCGCACACACACACACACACAGACCAATCGCTAAAAACATGTTTTTTGGGTTCAGGGGGTCTGAAAACGTGTAGATCCGGTGAAAACACGATTTCTTAAAATCTAGATGAAAACAATAACTTACTTTCCTTCCTATATATTCATATAGGCAAGCGAAAGTAAAAATTGATGTGAAGCACTCACACAAGTTTCTCTTGCCAATCCCAATAATGAACAATATAACCTAAGGGTAAGCGCACAGTGAACGCTGGTCGGAGGTCGCAGGTACTGATTTACGGTGGTGAACGCGCATGCGCATACTGGGAGCATCTAACTACGCGCTTAACGTTCATTCAGTTGTCCGTTTTCAACACGAGCAGCAGTCATGAATTATTTCTAACGGAAAACGTGTCCACGAAGTAGGTATAAAATGGATTACCCACCAACCCCCCCAAAATACCCCAACCCAATTTCGGAACCCCAAAATACCCCCTCATTTAGGGCCCCTCATTTTAATTTCACACTTGCAGAAGCAATTTTTAAAAGGTTTTTCTAAAATAATCCAACATTCCGCACTTGTAACTACCACTACTGGTAAGTAGAGGTCAAGGTCCAAAGCGCCCACACGGTTGACACTACAATATCGACTGTTTTTATCTGACCCAATCGTAATTGAGAGTGGTATTTAATCGGTATTTTTGAACGGACACCCGATAGCTGATAGCCGTTCAACGGACACCCGATAGCCGATAGCCGATCAACGGACACCCGATAGCCGATAGCCAATCAACTGACACCCGATAGCCGATAGCCGATCAACGGACACCCGATAGCCGTTCAACGGACACCCGATAGCTGATAGCCGATCAACGGACACCCGATAGCCGATAGCAGAACAACGGACACCCGATAGCCGATAGCCGATCAACGGACACCCGATAGCTGATAACCGATCAACGTACACCCGATAGCCGTTCAACGGACACTCGATAGCCGATAGCCGATCAACGGACACTCGATAGCCGATAGCCGATCAACGGACACCCGATAGTCGATAGCCGAACAACGGACACCCGATAGCCGATATCTGATCAACGAAAACCCGATAGCCGATAGCCGATCAACGGACACCCGATAGCCGTTCAATGGACACCCGATAGCTGATAGCCGAACAACGGACACCCGATAGCTGATAGCCGATCAACGGACTCCAGATAGCCGATAGCCGATCAACGTACACCCGATAGCCGTTCAACGGACACCCGATAGCCGATAGCCGATCAACGGACACCCGATAGCCGATCAAAACTACCGATTAAATACCACTCACAATTACAATTGGGTCAGATAAAAACAGTCGATATTGTAGTGTCAACTGTGTGGGCGCTTTGGACTTTGACCTCTACTTAACAGTAATGGTAGTTACAAGTGCAGAATGTTGGATTATTTTAGAAAAACCCTTTAAAAATTGTTTCTGCAAGCGTGAAATTAAAATGAGGGGCCCTAAATGGGGGGGAATTTTGGGGTTCCAAAATTGGGTTGGGGTATTTTGGAGGGGGGGTTGGTGGGTAATACAAAATGGTGGTTGTGGGGGGCCGGGTGGGGGGCCCAATGGGGGCTGTTTTTGAACCGCTCTTTTATACCTACTCACGAAATTATGAGCTATCATATAAAGACGATACCGTTAGTGACATCAATAAGAACATAGAATTGTTCGGCATAATCATATTTTTTCGCAATTAAAAAAAGATACAGACAGGTTTTTTAAATGGATGAGAATGACTCTGGAAACGTTTAATTATATTGTCTAAAATAGAACTTGTTTTCAAAAACAATGGTGCAACTTGCACAAGCAACCAATATTACCGGAAGAAAGATTTGTGATTACTTTGAACATTTTTGAACTTTTGGAGTACCGTTATTCAGTATTATAAAGCATTGTTTGGTCAGTAATAATCTTTTAAATTGGTTTTATAAACCTAAGTTAAAAATTAATTAACAAGTTGTTATCATTTATGAATACGTATTATACGACGCCGAGTACACTTAGCAACCTGCCAGCAAGCAGCAGGCAGGTTTATGCAAAACAAACCGGTGAGCTGATATGCGCAGATGACCAGCGCGCAGCTTTCTCCACCAGCGTTTACTGTGAGACGTCCAATTAAAATATAATGGCCTATTCCTACTAGCAGACTCCCGCTTGAAAGCGACCAGCGACCAGTGTTCACTGTGCGCTTACCCCAAAATTCTTTATAAAACATTAGGAATAAACAAAAAAACTCACCTCAATAAATATAACCTAATTTAATCATGAGTGATAGACGCAAAATGAAAATCAACCTCAGTTTGGTTTAAAAATACGGAAAATCACTCTTTCACGCTAAACTAGACTCTGTAGAGAAAAATGCTTTAAATATAAGTTGTACATCTTTTAATTTCCTACAAATTTGATTAATACGCTTTTGTCGTAAAATGCATACTAACGCTGAAATCTTAAAAAATCGATTTTTTTACACGTTTTCGTGAGAAAAAAACAGAAAATCGCTAATTACCGCTAAGCTATGCGTTATACAAAAAAATGTTTGATTTAAAAGTTGTATAATTTTTAATTCTCTATAATTTGAAATTCTACATTTTTGCGATAAAATGCATATTCAAGTCACAATCTTAATAAAAAACAATTGTTTTACGAGAAAAACCTCTCGCAAGAATTCCAGAAGACATAACGCACGCGTGTGTGTGTATGAACAAAATATCTCAAGAACGAACTAAATTACGAAAATTAATTTGGAACTTAAGTTAGGTACTACTAGAGGACCCGACACGAAAATTTCCATCGAAATCGGTCAACCAGAAGTAGTAGTTTATTTGTATATTTCACTTTCTTGCGATTTTCTTAAAAACTGTTCTTACTAATTTTACTTTCTTTTGCCATATAATACAAATAGGAAGGAAAGTGTTGTTTTCATGTCGATTTTTCGAAATCGAGATTTCACCAGATCTACACGTTTTCAGACCCCTGAACCCAAAAAACATGTTTTTAGCGATTGGTCTGTGTGAGTGTGTGTGTTTGAACAGAATATCTCAAGAACGGGGAACATCGTACGAACTTGAAACTTAAGTTAGACACCACTATCGGAGCCAACACAAATATTTTCATCAAAATCGGTCAACCGGAAGTAGTAGTTTATTCGTGTCATTTTTCACTTTGTTGCGATTTGCTCAAAAACGGGTCTTACGATTTTTTTAAAAATCACCTCATTTACTACATTTTTATGCTCTACAAGATAGCTAAAAATGATGGCTGCTACCATCTTGGTATCTTGGTAATCTTGGTATAAGATGGCTGCTGGTTTGCTAAAATTCTTGGTGAGGCTGTTTTCACGTAAAAAATTGTTTTGTTAAGATTGCGTCTTTAATATGCATTTTAGCGCAAAAATATAGTATAAATAAAAGTTTGACAATTTAAAATCCTACAACTTTTATCTAAATTACTTTTTTGTGTAACGCTTGGTTTAGCGGTAATTAGCGTTTTTCTGGTTCTTTTACACGAAAACGTGTGAAAAATCGATTTTTTTAAGATTTCGGCCTTAGTATACATTTTACGACAAAAAGTGTACAATCAAATTTATAGGAAAATAAAAGATCTACAACGTTTATAAAGAGCGTTTTTCTCTACAGAGCCTAGTTTAGCGTGAATGAGTGATTTTCCGTATTATTAAGCCAAACTAAGATTGATTTTCATTTTGCATCATTCACTCATGATTAAAATTAAGTTATGTTTTTTGAGGTTAGTTTTTTGTTTTATTCTAGTGCTTCGTTACTAATATTAGGTTATATTGTTCAGTATTTGCATTGGCAAGAGAAAGTCGTGTGATTGTTTTTCATATCAGTTTTTTGCTTTCTCATGCCTATATGAATATATAGGAAGGAAAGTATTGTTTTCATGTCGATTTTAAGAAATCGAGTTTTCACCGGATCTACACGTTTTCAGACCCCCTGAACCCGAAAAATGTGTGTGTGTGTGTGTGTGTGTGTGTGTGTGTGTGTGTGTGTGTGTGTGTGTGTGTGTGTGTGTGTGTATGTATACAAAATAACTCAAGAACGGAACATTGTACGAACTTGAAACTTGAAACTTAAGTTACATACCACTACCGGACCCGACACGAACATTTTCATAAAAATCGGTCGACCGGAAGAAGTAGTTTATTCGTATAATTTTTCACTTTTTTGCAATTTTCCGAAAAACTCGTACTACGATTTTTTTTTAAATCGAATGGTTTACTCAATATTTATTCTCTACATGATAGGGTAGGCGCCATGTTTGCTGAAATTCTTGGTGAGACTGTTTTCACGTAAAAAAGTGTTTTTATGATTACGCCTTTAGTATGTATTATAGCGCAAAAATTTATGTAATAAAACATGTAGAGAATTTAAAATCATACAACTTTTATTTCAAACTTTTTTTTGTATAACGCTTAGTTCAGCGGTAATTAGCGATTTTCTGTTTTTTCTCACAAAAACGTGTGAAAAGTCGATTTTTTTAAGATTTCGGCCTTAGAATGCATTTTACGACAAAAGTGTATATAATCAAATTTATAGAAAATTAAAAGATCTAAATTTTTTATTTATAGAATTTTTCTCTACTGATCCTAGTTTAGCGTGAAAGAGTGATTATCCGTATTTTTAAGCTAAACTGAGGTTGATTTTCATTTTGCGTCTTTCACTCATTATTAAAATTAGTTTATGTTATTTAAGTTAGTTTTTTTGTTTATTTCTAATGTTTTATTAATAATGTAAGGTTTATTGTTAATTATTTGCACCGGCAAGAGAAAGTTGTGTGAGTGTTTCACACTAGATATTTTTATTATAAAAACTGTTTAATAAATAATTCTGTACAGTTTATTCATTTTTTAGACATCCAGTATATTGTGTACGAATGATGTACTAACAAAATCTGATAATATATCTGCAAAATTATAATAATTGTAACAAAAGGGTAATCTGTATTGTTTGATTGTATTGTAAATAATCGATATGGTGAATGCGTTACTTGATACGCATACATAATGGTTATCATCAAAGACAGTTTTGTCAATTATTCCGTAACCATTGATTTGATTGGCTAATATACACTATATTAACTTGTTTTCTGGAAGTTGTATAATATGTTGATGCGTAAAACAAAGTAATCTATTAGCCAGTATTTGTCTGCCAGTTAATGTATGTTCAATAATTTAATGATTTTGTGTTAAATTTAATTGTGCGTTTAGCTTTAGTTGTAATAGGTCAACATAATTATCTATCTACCAGTTTGTTTCATTATATTTTATATTTTAGCTTATTATTCATAATAAGTCAAATGTGTAATAAGTCAATATAGTCAAATGTGTATTTTGTTTGTGTAAGGGACTTAATAAATAGGTTTTTTAATTTCTCTTTTCTACATGAATATATACTACAGGAAGGAAGGTATTGTATACATGTCGATTTTAAGAAATTGAATTTTCACCGGATCTACACGTTTTCAGACCCCCTGAACCAAAAAACATGTTTTTAGCAATTGGTCTGTGTGTGTGTGTGTGTGTGTGTGTGTGTGTGTGTGTGTGTGTAAACATATCTCAAGAACGGAACAGCGTACGAAGTTGAAACTTGAAACTAAAGTTAGATATTACTAGAGGACCTGACACAAACATTTTTATCAAAATCGGTCAATAGGAAGTAGTAGTTTATTCGTGTCATTTTAAACTTTTTTACAATTTTTCTCACACACGGCTGCTACGATTTTTTTTTAAAAATCACCTCATTTACTAAATGTTTTTTGTTCTACAAGGTAGGATAGGCGCCATGTCTGCTGAAATTCTTGGAAAGGCTGTTTTCTCGTAAAATATTATTTTTTAAAATTGCTGCTCTAATATGCTTTTTAGCGCAAAAATGTACAGAATAAAAGTTATAAACATTTTCATCAAAATCGTTCAACCGGAAGTAGTAGTTTATTCGTGCCATTTTTCACTTTTTTGCGATTTTCTCAAAAACGGCTCCTACGAGGTTTTTTTAAAATCGCTCTATATAGTAAATTTTTTATGCTCTACCAGATAGGGTAGGCGCCATGTCTGATGAAATTCTTGGGAGGTTGTTTTTTCGTAAACAATGTTTTTTTAATATTGCGACTTTAATATGCATTTTAGCACAAATATATATTATTAATAATGTAGAGAATTTTAAATCCAACAACTTTTATCTCAACCATTTTTTTTTTTGTATAACGCTTAGTTTAGCACTGATTAGTAATTTTCTGTTTTTTTCTCACGAAAACGTGTAAAAATTCAATTTTTTTAAGATTTCAGCTTCAGTATACATTTTACGACAAAAGTGTATAATAAAATTTATAGGAAAAAAATATCTACAACTTTTATTTATAGCATTTTTCTCTACAGAGCCTAGTTTAGCGCGAATGATTGATTTTCCGTAATTTTAAGCTAAACTGGGGTTGATTTTCATTTGGGTCTTTCACTCATGATTAAAATAAGGTTATGTTGTTTGAGGTTAGTTTTTTTGTTTATTCTAATGTTTTATTATCATGTTTGGTTATATTGTTTATTATTTGCATTAGCAAAAGAAAGTTGTTTGAGTCTTTCACAGAGGTTTTTACTTTCTCTTGCCTATATGAATATATAGGAAGGAAAGTATTGTTTTCATGTCGATTTTTCGAAATCGAGTTTTAACCGGATCTATACGTTTTCAGACCCCCTGAACCCAAAAAACATGTTTTTAGGGATTGGTCCGTGTGTGTGTCTGTGTGTGTGTGTGTCTGTGTGTGAACAGAATATCTCAAGAACAGAACATCGTACGAACTTGAAACTTGAAACTTAAGTTACATACCACTACCGGACCCGACACGAACATTTTCATCAAAATCGGTCAACCGGAAGTAGTAGTTTATTCGTATAATTTTTCACTTTTTTGCGATTTTCTCAAAAACTGGTCCTACGATTTTTTTTAAAATCGCCTGGTTTACTACATTTTTTATTCTCTACAAAATAGGGTAGGCGCCATGTTTGCTGAAATTCTGCGTGCGGCTGTTTTTAAGTAAAAAAATTTTACTTTTAAGATTGCGGCTTTAATATGCATTTTAGCGCAAAACGTTATATAATAAAAGTTGTAGAAAATGTAAAATTCTACAACTTTTATTTAAATCATTTTTATGTATAACGCTTAGTTTAGCGGTAATTAGCAATTTTCTGTTTTTTTTTCTCACGAAAACGTGTGAAAAATCTATTTTTGTAAGATTTCGGCCTTAGAATGCATTTTACGACAAAAGTGTATAAAATAAAATTTATAGGAAATTAAGAGATCTACAACTTTTATCTTAAGCATTTTTTTGTACAGAGCCTAGTTTAGCGTGAATGAGCGATTTTTAAGCTAAACTGAGGTCGATTTTAATTTTGCGTATTTCACTAATGTTTTTTGAGGTTAGTTTTTTGTTCATTTCTAATGTTTTAATACTAATGTTAGGTTTATTGTTAATTTTTTGCATTAGCAAGAGAAAGTTGTGTGAGTGTTTCAACTTATCTTACATTGTTTATTTATGATCAAACGTAAGTTACACGGGTATTATTTACATTGGCAAGAGAAGAGATTGAGAAAGTTTAACATCAGATTTTTGTCTCGTATATGGTCAATTTTAGACAAAGTGAGGTGACATAAACGTTTCTGGAAGTTCTTTCTGCAGCTCACATTTTCAGCATTCGCTCACTGTATGTGTAGGTTTTTCTCGTTTCTTCTGTCCACCCGGTGTTCTGTTTTTGCAATTCATGAAAGATAGTTTGTAATTAGTTAACTTAATTTGGTTCAGTTTATTAAGTTGTATCGGTTTAATCCGGTTTTCTTAATATCCTTTCTGACATCTTTACACCATAACATTAATCCGAAACCTTCGGTTTATTGTTCAGTGTGTTAAAAATTAGTTTTGTCAACCGGTTGTCATGCATTCTACACTGGCGTCCGTAAAATTTTAGTCTTTTTTTCTAATTGTTTCCATTACTAGTTTCTCTTGCCTATATGAATATGTATAAAGGAAAGTATTGTTTTCATGTGGATTTTTCAAAATCGAGTTTTTACCGGATCTACACGTTTACTAACCCCCTGAACCCAAAAAACATCTTTTTAGCGATTGGTCTGTGTGTGTGAACAAAATATCTCTAGAACGGAACATCGTACGAACTTGAAACTTAAGTTAGATACCATTAGAGGACCCGACACAAAAATCGGTCAACGGGGAGTAATAGTTTTTTCGTGTCATTTTTTACTATTTTGCGATTTTTTTAAAAAACGGCTTGTACGATTATTTTAAAAATTGCCTCATCTATTACATTTTTTATGCCCTACAAGATAGGGTAGTCGCCATGTCCGCTGAAATTTTTGGAAAGTTTTTTCTCGTAAAAACAAAATTTTTTTTTTAATATTGTGACTTTAATATGCATTTTAGCGCAAAAATGTACCCTATCTAATTACAGTTGTTAATTTTAAATCCTAAAACTTTTATTTAGAGTATTTTTCTCTACAGAGCCTAGGTTAGCGTCAAATGAGTGATTTCCCGTATTTTTAAGCCAAACTGGGGGTAATTTTCATTTTGCGTCTTTCCCTCATGATTGAAATAAGGTTATGTTGTTTGAGGTCAGTTTTTTGTTTATTTCTAATTTTTTATCACTAATATTAGGTTATATTGTTAATTTTTTGAATTGGCTAGAGAACGTTGTGTGAGTGTTTCACAACAATTTTTTTTTTGATAAATTGAATTTATAAATGTATTCGCCCGCATGTGTGTTTGTTATTAGAAACATCAATTTAATGAATCTTTTACAATTCAGTTACAAATAAAATATTAAATTCTTTTATAACAATGTGAAAGTTTCGTGCACGTTCATATATTTAATTTAAATGCATTTATTGCATACTATTTAGTTGGAATTTGACCCACAGTTTTCAATGGCATCGTCCAGACAAAACAATGCCATAATTTATTAGTTTCTGTTAATAAATTGTTTGAATTTTCTGTATTTTCTCATATATCATTTCGTTTTAATTCGCTTCTAAAAATTTTTTAGTTTAATTTTTTTTATTTTATTCATAAAGGTTTCAAGGAATATTGATTGTAGTTTCAGAAAATTTTTACGTATTTAGTAATTAATTATAAAAATTTTCATGGTTTCAATGTAAGAAATTAATTTTTACTGTCTCTTGTCCTATGCGAATAATTATATTTGGGAAGAAAAATAGGATATTGTTTTCATGTGGATTTTTTGAAATCAAATAATCACTGGATACACACATATTCAGACCCCCTGAACCTAAAAAACATGTTTTTGGCGGTTGGTCTGTGTTTGTGTGTTTTGTGAACAAAATATCTCAATGAAGGTACATCGTACGAAGTTAAAACTTGAAACTTACGTTAGGTACCACTAGACGATCTGATATAAACATTTTTATCAAAATTGGTTAACCGGAAGTCCTGCGGTTTTTATACTTTTTTACGATTTTCTCAAAAACGTCTTCTACGACTTTTTTTTAAAAGTCGTTGCATTCACTACGTTTTTTTAAGCTCTACATGATAGGGTAAGTGCACGGTTTTTTGATTTTCTTGGGGAGGGCTCTTGTAGAAAAAATGAGTTTTGAAGATTACGAACTTAACCCTTTATAGGGCAGTACTAAGGGGAAAAATATCTTCTTTATAAAGTTCCATCTCCTATCGGAGGTTGGATATCATAATGGCTATGGTCACTTTGCTGGCTGCTGCTCTGAATAGTTGCAATGAACTACAGTTGAACCATTCTCTAAGATTCCTCAGCCAGGAGATGCGTCTTCTTCCTACGCCTCTTCTTCCTCGGATCCTTCCCTGCATAATAATTCTCAGCAACTCATATTTTTCTCCTCTGGTTATGTGACCCAAATATTCTAGTTTTCTTGTTTTTATACTCTTCATAACTTCTAACTCCTTATTTAAACGTCGTAGCACCTCAACATTGGTAACCTTTTGGACCCACTGAATTTTCAACATTCTCCTGTAACACCACATTTCGAACGCTACTATCTTCTTTATGTGTTGTTTCTTCAATATCCAAGCTTCCATTCCATATAGTACGATAGAAAATACGTAACATCTTAGAGCCCTCAATCTGAGAGGCATGTGGAGGTCTTTGTTCGTTAGCATTGTCTTCAATTTTATGAATGCTTGCCTTGCAGTTTCAATTCTTACTTTAATTTCTTTGCTTTAGTCATTCTTGTCATCAACCCAGGTTCCCAGATATTTGTATGTCTCTATTATTTCTATTTGGGTTTGCTCTATTGTTAAAAAACTCTATTAAAAAAGCTCTATTGGGAAAAATATACACGTTGTAAAATGTTAAATATTGTTTTATAGGGACTTGAATAATGTATTTCTAGTGCCAGAACAGCAAGATATTTCTTTTTTTTATGTTAAGCCCTGGTTAGTATACTTACCAAGGAACGTTCATTGAAATGGAAATCACAAAATATTTAGTGGTAAGAATGCTTATTTAAACAACTTGTATAGTCACTTGAATCACGAGTTTGCCCTTGTTTGCAACGAGGGGTAAAGGAGGAAAAGCATCAGTACGCATGCGCGACTGCTTTTATTTCAGTACGACAAACATAACAACTTATACTACACCAGAGCATATACAGAATATCGCGGAACCTTTTGTAGGTTTTTTTTAACCGTATAGTATTTCTTTTGCAATCAGTTAATAAATACAATAACTTTAAGCAAATATGAGAAAATCTTAGTAATGTCCTTAGTATTAAAACACAAACGACACTCAGTAGTGTGTTTGAAAAAGACCAAACTGTGAAGAAACAAAAAAATATATTTATACAAAACCAAACTTGATGAACCGTGAATCAACATCCCGAAACACAAAGTGTTGAAGCTGGAGATGACAATGACGATGGTAGAGATGAAAACGACGCCAATTATGAGACCCCCGATGATTAGGAGTTTAAGTAGAAAAGATAAAAAAAAAAAATTTAAATGACTAACAAAATCGTAGAGGTAAGTCCAATGGTTTAAAGCGTTTCAGTCTGTAAGTATCTTCACTGTTGTCCAGGAGGCTAATCGCTAATGGATTCTGATGGTCTTCTAGTTTTTGTAAATGTTTTTCGCTATATTGTTTAATTTCTTCTTTTATGAAGGGCAGGTTTAGGTCATTGTGTAGTATTTCATTTGTTACGTACCATAGGGCTGCAGTGATCAGTCTCAGGCATTTTGATTGAAAGCGCTGCAGTATTTCTATATTTGATGAACTAGCTGTACCCCATAGGTTAACTCTACGAATATAACTGTTTGTTACCGTAAACATATATGTCGGTTTTTCGAAAACGTGGTCGAACTATTTACAGTGCTGAACGCGATATAATAAAATTTTGTGAAGTTGAAGTTAAACAAAAATGTCTATCTGTGCCTCTTAACAAAATCCGTGAGCGACCGGCTACCTACTGTGATGTTTCTCTTTCCACAATTCGAAAAATAAAAATCTGGTGTGAAACACTCACACAACTTTCTCTTGCCAATGCAAATAATTTATACAATATAACCTAACATTAGTAATAAAACATTAGAAATAAACAAAAAACTAACCTCAGAAATATAACCTTATTTTAATCATGAGTGAAAGACGCAAAATGAAAATCAAACTCAGTTTGGCTTAAACATACGGAAAATCACTCTTTCACGCTAAACTAGGCTCTGTAGAGAAAAATGCTATAAATAAAAGTTGTAGATCTTTTAATTTTCTATAAATTTGGTTTTATACACTTTTGTCGTCAAATGCATTCTAAGGGCGAAATCTTAAAAAAATTTATTTTTCACACGTTTTCGTGAGAAAGAAATCAGATAATCGCTAATTACTGCTAAACTAAGCGTTATACAAAACAATGTTTGAAATAAAAGATGTAGAATTTTTAATTCTCTACAATTTTTATTATGAAAATTTTTGCGTTAAATTGCATATTAAAGCCGTAATCTTAAAAAAACTGTTTTTACGTAAAAAAAGCC
Source organism: Catonia carolina (assembly GCA_035578175.1). NCBI lineage: Eukaryota > Metazoa > Arthropoda > Insecta > Hemiptera > Achilidae > Catonia > Catonia carolina. The sequence continues at coordinate 6,944,265 of JAQMRL010000020.1, read as the reverse complement.
TCACCGAGAATTTCAGCAAAAATGGCGCCTACCCTATCTTGTAGAGAGTAAAAAATTGAGTAAACCATGCGATTTAAAAAAAAATTGTAGGACCAGTTTTTGAGAAAATCGCAAAAAAGTTAAAAATTATACGAATAAACTACTACTTCCGTTTGACCGATTTTGATGAAAATGTTCGTGTCGGGTCCGGTAGTGGTATGTAACTTAAGTTTCAAGTTTCAAGTTCGTACTATGTTCCGTTCTTGAGATATTCTGTTCACACACACACGCACACACGCGCGCACACACACACACACACACACACACACACACACACAGACCAATCGCTAAAAACATGTTTTTTGGGTTCAGGGGGTCTAAAAACGTGTAGATCCGGTGAAAACTAGATTTCGAAAAATCGACATGAAAACAATACTTTCCTTCCTATATATTCATATAGGCAAGAGAAAGTAGAAAAGGAAATTAAGGACGTGAAGAAGCTATTCTTTAACAGTTTTGTTGACACCTGGTAAAAAAAGAAAACGGTAAGGTAGATACTAGAGAGACTGATAATGAAATCGCCGATGACAGCAATAGTAAAGAAGGCGATTCATTTGTAATTACAGTAAATCAAACATTTCTAGTCATGTAATTAAGCTATAAGCAATATTACAGGTAATATTTATTTCTTATAAGGTTTTGTTGTTGTTTAGGTCATCAGCCGAAAAGCTGGTTTGAACCTCTAGAGGCTTTACTAAGTAAAACGAGGAGTGAGGTGGTTTACCATTGCCTTCCTCACTGAGTGGAAAAGTTCGCTTATCAGCATGCCGGGCCCTCTGAAAAGCACAAATTTTCCACTCTGCAAATGACACCTTCACTTCATAAGGTGTATGAAGAAAACATTTTCTCGGAATAAACCACAGCTTACAAATTATATCTAGAAACTGCACGGTATTTAAACATACGAGTAGTGTCTCACTGTTGAAATTGGCAGCACTGCAAATATTTCACTTCCGTTCCTCACAGCCCATCTATAAGCAAAAGGCAATCTCGTGACTTCAGTATCTACAGTACTGTGTAACAGAAAAATGTGTAGAATAACTCATCTCAACTTTATATTAGTATGAATGCTAGTTTTCCCGGAAAAAATTCGAATTTTCTAAGCACCGTACAAAAACAACAAAATGACATGGTTGCGTCCGCTGGTATGAATCCTTACCACATTCCTGTAACTCACGAAGCAAATGGTAGCTGCGTGCTACTTTCAAAATGTGGATAGCCTACTTACCAGAGAACATTTATAGTTCAGCCGCTCTAAGTTTGCTCCTACTGTCAACAAACCGAAACCAGCTACTACAGGGTGCACGCTAGAGTCCGTGACTTTATGGATGTCGTATTCCTATTAAGATAACTATTTTTTTAATTTTAAGTACTTAAAGTACTAAAAACATCAGTCGTGATATGATGTAGGCCTAACAATTTCATTTATAAAAATACTTTTAAAAGTATTTTGTATTTAAATACTTTTGAAAGTATTTTGTTGTTACTTTTTAATCAGCGTGTACACATTTTTACATAATGCGCATGCTCAGTGACGTCATTATTTGTTTACATTAGGAGCAAACTTAGAGAGGCTGGACTGTATACCATAAAATGCCATAAGTTTCAACTACATAGCTTATTCTAAATAAAATCGACCTTATTGCCAGTGCTAAGTATACTTACTAAACACCTATAAAGGGAAGACTGTATGATGGTTTTGACTGAAAATTTTGATTTTCGGTTTTTTATGTTTTTCAATAGTTTAGACCTAGATCTACCATAAAAACATTAAATTACGACAAAAAATTATTGTAATAAAACAAATTAAGTTTTTATCAGGTTTACCCATGTAGGCCTCATTAAATTATTTTAAAACCTCTCTATATACCGGGTGATTTTTTAGTCCTGTTACCCATTTGTTAATGTCTGGTAATTTTTTTCTAAGAAAGGGATATTTTGTTTTGTGACACAAAGTTGGTAGCCCTACTCAACCGGTATAGATACGACAGCTTGAGTTGATTCTCCTTGAGCTGCGTAAAATTTTGTGCTGTTTCCAGTTGTGTTACGAACAGAATGTCTTTTACCCTAGAACAACGGGTTTTCATTCTTGAACAATATTTTGCTACAAAATCGTATGCGAGTGTAAAAGAATCATTTCAAATTAAATTTTTTTGTTGTTCGTCCACTCTATTCTAGTCAATTTCTAGGCTAACTAACTGATTTTTAGAGGCAGGTATTGTTTGCAGCAGGAAACGTAGTGGTCGACCAACTCTCTTGACAGATGACGTTAAGAAAATGTGAAAATAAGATTGCTCAATTCTCCATGGAAAAGTTTACAAAAACTTTCCTCGCATATTGATTTGTCATGTTCGAGTGCTCAGAAAGCTGCTAAAAAATTGAAATTGTATCCGTATCACATACGATTAGTTTTAGAGCTTCAGCCTCCAGATTTAAACAAGAGATTGTTTTAGGATAAAAGACATTCTGTTCGTAGCACGACCGGAAATGGCACAAAATTTTACACAGCTCAAGGGGAATCAACTCACACTGCCATATCCATACTGGTTGAGTAGGGCTACCAACTTAGTGTCACAAAACAAAATTTATTTTTTTTAGAAAAATATTATCAGACATTAACAATTGGGTAACAGGACTAAAAAATCACTCTGTACAATATTTGTGATTGGTTTTGTTGCCTTATGGCAGCAAAATAAATTGTTTTTCTTCACTTCAACTTTAGAAAGTCCGACATAAAGTTGTCCATGAGTGAAGGAAGCATTCTTGTCCCAAATCGATGCCCAAATCGTGTTAAATGTTTGTCCCTGCGATTTAACAGAATTGAATAGAATGCATACCGATGGAAAAGAAAGAGACAGTTGATATATGGCTGAGATAAGAGACAGAAATTCGTGGGTGCGGTACGCACAGTAATTGGAAATATGATTCAATCGCTACCTGTCGAATGAAAACAAATATATAAAATACAGTACAAAAATAAATTTTTTGAATATATCCGAACTTTTAATGTTTTTTTGGAATCGAATGTAATTCTTCACGTTTTTCTTTGAAATATTAAAGTTGAATCGTGCTTCTAGCCCAAAAAATACACCATCCAGAGGACTTATAAAAAATTAAAGTGCACCCGATAAAATAAAACATGCCACATCGTCACAGTTTAAGTTACTTAACTCACTTAATTAAAGTAACTTAAAGTTTCAAAATAGCCTATATTGATCAAGAAGCTCTAAGCTATGCAACAATGAAAGATTTTTTTAAATCAGTTTAGTTGTTTCTGAGATTACCTCATACAAACAAACAAACAGACGTTTCTTCTTTATTGTATTAGTACAGATATTCATATAGGCAAGATAGAGTAAAAACTTTAATGTAACTTAATTTGTTGTTGTTTAGGTCATCAGCCGAAAGGCTGGTTTGGACCTCTAGAGGCTTTGCTAAGTAAAACGAGGAGTGAGGTGGTTTACAATTGCCTTCCTCACCGAGTGGAAAAGTACGCTTATCAGCATGCCGGGCCCTCTGAAAAGCACATATTTTCCACTCTGCAAATGACACCTTCACTTCATTCACCACAGGGTCTGGCTGTATAATGAAATTCATTACTTTCAAAGGAGATAACTCTGATTAGTGTCTTTTGCACCTCTACCTCTTCTGTTCTTAAATGATTCAGTCATTTAATTGGCTGACCATGTGTTAAGAAACAGAACTATTTATTTTAGCCCTACAACGAACAGATTGAGTGTAAAAAATTTGACACTCCACCTGTCTGTTATGGGCAGGTAAATTAATTGAGATTACAAATTCGATAAACTAACATCAACTGTAGGTACTTCTGTTTTCATTTAATTCATGTTCAAAATTCCACCCACCGTTCTTTTATCATGACTTTTTACAATATTTCACAATGGCACGCAGTATAAAATATAGGTTAAGAAGAAAACTAAAAAAAATTAAGAGTTTAGGATATAAAGAAAATACCCGTATCCTAATAGGTGAACCTTGCAGAACCCCAGCTTAAATGGATTAAGTGATCAACTACTGTCTTATTCATGTCTTTTCTTTTTTTTACTTATAACGAATGATGATCAAGATAAAATTGCTCATTTATCAACTGGATAAAACAAACAACCACCATAATACCTCTAGCATTGTAGTCAACATGAAACGGATAACCTACATCCTCTTCTACAAATACATATTAAATAAATTATTCCCGAATTATTTAAAAAAAAATTTTTTTTATCGATTGATGATGCCTACATAAGCCTTAGGCTTGTGCGTAGGTAACGATATGTGGTGATTTATAGATGAAAAAAAATGCCAGACCTGACCGGGAATCGAACCCGGGGCCCCGGCATAGTAGCCAGTTGCGCTGACCACTACACCACGGGCCGGCCTAATTATTATTATTATTGTTATTAGCGTATTCTCCCTTAAAGGAAGGCGATAAGCAAACTGAATCATTTTTTCTTCTTGTTCTTTTTGTCCACCCAGAACTTTCGCATCCGTTTTGAGAAAGCCTGTTTCCTTTCTTCTGACCACTTTGGCCTGTGCTGCTTCTGCTTTGGCTGCTCTGGCTCTATCTCCCACTTGTCCACCTTGTTCCTAAATATTTTCCTATCTGCGATGTCTTGTTCTGTTATTTTTGCTTTCCTGAGATCTTTATAGATTTCACTTATCCACGGTGGCATTTTTTTGAGAGACGTTGTATACTCCAATATTTTTCTTGTTAGCCTGTTTTTATTATTATTATTATTATTATCTATTTAGGTAATATCTAGAATATCTATGTAATATCTAGGTAATCTAGAATTATTATCTAGGTAATAAAGAAAGTGCGAAGGGTTGCAATTCATATTAAAATTAATATTAGTTAAAATATAGTAAAATTAATGTAGATCCCAGCGTAGAAGCCGTGGTCCCGGCTTCGGTTTCCGGTTAGGTTTGGCATTTTTTCATCACTCATCCTTCTTAACGAAGGATGGGTCACCGTCGGCATTAGAAGCGGTTGCAAAACAATCAGACGTAAAAAAAAAAATGTTAAAATAATCTTTTTTTACTTCCTCTTGCCCTATGTGAATGAATAGGGATGAAAATTTTCTCGATTTCAATTTTGCGAACGTTTTCAGGCCCTCTAAACCCAAAAAACATTATTTTCAGTGCTCTCTCTCTCTCTCACACACACACACACACAAACACACACGCGCGCGCGCACACACACACACACACACACACACACGTACATTCACGTACGTACGTTTACGTACATTGGCCAAATAAAGTCGTTTCAAACCAGATTTTATTTATAGGAACAGATATTTATGTTTAAAATAAATTTTAAATATTGCTTTACATTTATATAGTAGGAGCAAACTAAGAACGGCTGAACTGTAGGTTATGAATGTTTTATTATTTACGTACATCGGCAAAATAAAGTCGTATGAGTGTTTCAAACCAGATTTTATTTATAGGAACAAATATTTATGTTTAAAATGAATTTTAAATATTGCTTTACATTTATATAGTAGGAGCAAACTAAGAACGGCTGAACTGTAGGTTATGAATGTTTTATTATTTACGTACATCGGCAAAATAAAGTCGTATGAGTGTTTCAAACCAGATTTTATTTATAGGAACAAATATTTATGTTTAAAATGAATTTTAAATATTGCTTTACATTTATATAGTAGGAGCAAACTAAGAACGGCTGAACTGTAGGTTATGAATGTTTTATTATTTACGTACATCGGCAAAATAAAGTCGTATGAGTGTTTCAAACCAGATTTTATTTATAGGAACAAATATTTATGTTTAAAATAAATTTTAAATATTGCTTCACATTACTAGCAACTATTATAGATTTTACTGGGGATCATGTTTATGACCAATAAAATTTCAGACATTGAACGTAAATTAGTAGACTATACCTGCGTGCTAAATATTTTAATATTTACCTATGGTATTTTAGAGAGAAAGAGTTTGATGAAGTAAAAGTGAAAGAGTATGATAAGGGCAGTTAACAATTATTTAAATTTTAGTTCAGGGGTAGCTTAAACTAAAATAACATTTCAATAAATAATCTGAATCCTAGGCCACCATTATTTTACTACAAATTTCTAAAAAAATATTTAAAGATTTCATTTCAAACATTCACACAACTTTCTCTTGCCAATGTAAATAATTAACATTATAACCTTAACATTATTAATGAAAATTAAAAATAAACAAAAACCTAACCTCACAAAACATAATCGTATTTTAATCATGACTGAAAGACGCAAAATAAAAATCAACCTCAGTTTAGCTTAAAAATACGGAAAATTTCTCTTTCACGCTAAACTAGGCTCTGTAGAGAAAAATTATATAAATAAAAGTTGTAGATCGTTTAATTTCCTATAAATTTAATTATACTTTTTACTTTCTCTTGCCTATATGAATATATAGGAAGGAAAGTATTGTTTTTATGTCGATTTTTAGAAATCGAGTTTTCACCGCATCTATACGTTTTCAGACCCCCTGAACCCAAAAAACATGTTTTTAGCGATTGGTCTGTGTGTGTGTATACAAAATATCTCAAGAACGGAACATCGTACGAACTTGAAACTTAAAACTTAAGTTACATACCACTACCGGACCCGACACGAACATTTTCATCAAAATCGGTCAACCGGAAGTAGTAGTTTATTCGTATAATTTTTCACTTTTTTGCGATTTTCTCAAAAACTGGTCCTACGATTTTTTTAAAAATCGCCTTGTTTACTTAACTTTTTATTCTCTACAAGATAGGGTAGGCGTCATGTTCGCTGAAATTCTTGGTGAGGCTGTTTTAACGTAAGAACAAAGTTTTTTAAGATTACGGCTTAATTATGCATTTTAGCGCAAAAACGTATATAATAAAAGTTGTAGAGAATTTAAAAACCTACAACTTTTATTTCAAACATTTTTTCGTATAACGCTTAGTTTAGCGGTAATTTGCGATTTTCTGTTTTTTTCTCACGAAAACGTGAGAAAAATCGACTTTTTAACATTTCGGCCTTAGTATGCATTTTACGACAAAAGTGTATATAATTAAATTTATAGAAAATTAAAAGATCTACAACTTTTATTTAGAGAATTTTTCTCTACAGAGCCTAGTTTAGTGTGAAAGAGTGATTTTCCGTATTTCTAAGCCAAACTGAGGTTGATTTTCATTTTGCGTCTTCCACTCATGATTAAAATTAGGTTATTTTTATTGAGAGTTAGTTTTTTGTTTATTTCTTATGTTTTATTACTAATGTTAGGTTTATTGTTAATTATTTGCACTGGCAAGAGAAAGTTGTGTGAGTGTTTCACACCAGATTCTTTTGTTGTAAAATGCATACTAAGGCTGAAATCTTAAATATCGATTTTTTACACGATTTAGTGAGAAAAATGACAATCGCTAATTACCGCTTGACTAAGCGTTATACAAAAAAACATGTTTGAAATAAACGTTGTAGGGTTTTAAATTCTCTACAACTTTTATTATATATATTTTTGCGATAAAATGCATATTAAAGTCGCATTCTTAAAAAAGCAATTTTTTTACATGAAAACAGCCTCAACATGAATTTCAGCAGAGATGGCGCCTACCCTATCTTGTAGAGCATAAAAAATTTAGTAAATGAGGCGATTTTTCAAAAAAATTGTAGGACCCGTTTTTGAGAAAATCGCAAAAAAGGTGAAAAATTACACGAAAAAACTACTACTTCCGGTTGATCGATTTTGATGAAAATGTTTGTGTCGGGTCCTGTAGTGGTATCTAACTTAAGTTTTAAGTTTTAATTTCGTACGATATTCCGTTCTTGAGATATTTTGTTCACACACACGCGCGCGCGCGCACACACACAGACCAATCGCTAAAAACATGGTTTTTGGGTTCAGGGAGTCTGAAAACGTGTAGATGCGGTGAAAACTCGATTTCGAAAAATCGACATGAAAATAATACTTTACTTCTTTTTATATTCATATAGAGCAAGAGAAAGTAAAAATATTCAAGTTATGAATAACAGAAAGTTGCTAAAGATTTTTATATACTTGTGTTAGGTTAGTTCAAAGTGCAGAATTAATTGCCATGGCAACTTCTAAGGAGCAGACGTTTTATCTCTTGTATGTTGTATGTTTTCTTACAGAACGTTTAAGAACAACTCGAGTCTGGTTAAGTCCGTAACATTGTACCTATTTCCACTTTTATTCTTCCCAGTTTTCTTCAGTTTTTTCTATTTTCTCTTTAATATTAGTTTCGTTTAATACTATAGTTTTTGTAAGAATACCAATTATAATTTTTAATTAAAACTTTTTCTCAATTTTCTTCCTTGTATCGAAGTAGCCTACCTTTTTCTATTAACGACAAAACATTGGAATTGAATTTTTAAGTTTTAGTTGGAAATCACCTTTTTGTAATATAGGGCTGTTGCGGTTACATAATTATATCTGATGTTGTTTTTTACTTTCTCTTGCCTATATGAATATATAGGAAGGAAAAAATTATTTTCATGTCGATTTTAAGAAATACACTCCTTACCGGATCTACACGTTTTCAGACCCCCTGAACCCATAAAACATGTTTTTAGCGATTGGTGTGTGTTCGTGCGTGTGTGTGTGTGTTTGTGTGTGTGTGTGTGTACAGAATATATCAAGAACGGAACATCGTACGAACTTGAAACTTGAAATTTAAGTTACATACCACTACCGGACCCGACACGAACATTTTCATCAAAATCGGCCAACCGGAAGTAGTAGTTTATTCGTGTATTTTTCACTTTGTTGCGATTTTCTCAAAAACGGTTTCTACGATTTTTTAAAATCGCCTGGTTTATTAAATTTTTTATGCTCTACAAGATAGGGTAGGCGCCATGTTTGCTGACATTCTTGGTGAGGCTGTTTTCACGTAAAAACATTGTTTTCTTAAGATTACGGTTTTAATATGCATTTTAGTTTTAACATTTTTTTTATATAACGCTTAGTTTGGCGGCAATTAGCAATTTTATTTTTTTTCTCACGAAAACGTGTGAAAAATCAATTTATTTAAGATTTCGGCCTTAGTAAGTAGGTATTAAAAGCAAATAAAAGCAATTAAAAGATCTACAACTTTTATTTTTTGCTTTTTTCTGTACAAAGCCTAGTTTAGCGTGAAAGAGTGATTTTCTGTATTTTTAAGCCAAACAGGTCGATTTTTATTTTCGTCTTTCACTCATGATTGAAATAAGGTTATGTTTTTGAGGTTAGTTTTTTGTTAATTACTAATGTCAGGTTATATTGTTTAAATTATTTGCATTGGCAAGAGAAAGTGTGTGAGTGTTTTACACCAGATGTTTAAGGTGAAAGGTTGGTTTGAACCTCTAGAGGAATTACTGAGTAAAACAAGGAGTGAGATGGTTTATAATTGTTTTCCTCACTGAGTGGAAAAGTATGCTTATCAGCATTCCAGGACCTCTGAAAGGCATCTACTTTCCTACTTGCAAATGAAACCTTCACTTTATTTAACATAGGGTCTGGCTGTATAATGAAATTCATCACTCTCCGAGGAGATAACTGTTAATATTGCATTACACGTGTACCTGTTCTGTTGTTAAATAGTTCAGTCATGTAATTGGGTGACAATGTGATAAGAGAGAGAGAGAGAGAGAGAGAGAACTACTTTTTGTAGCTCTGGAACTAGCAGATCGAATGCAAATAATTTAACACTCCACCTGCCTGTTATGGTTATATAATGTAGTGAGGTTATTTTACAAACGAATATTTTGTAGTATACTTTCGACAATTTAAATTGGCACAAGCAGTTCGGTGTTTACCTACTACACTCTTCACCCCTCGCCAGGCAACGACGGTACAGTCACAAAAGTATAAAATCGCTACTGTAATGTGCCACTCAAGCACGGTCACTACGCTTTCTTTTCACTGTTGTTATTAATAATCTGTCAGACATCTTTTTTTTTTATTCCTAATTTGTGTACGTTGGAATCAGTTCAATTGAGAACAATAAGCAACCCCATGACCCAATGAGATGAGAATGATGTGTATGACGTGTAAATGAGGTGTAGTCTTGTACAGACCCAGGTCGACCACTCCTGAGAGAGTATGGTTAATTGAACCCCAACCATCAAAGTACACCGGCACCGACTGCCTAGTATTCAAATCCGTATAAACGTAACTACCTTTACTAGGATTTGAACCAGGAACCTTCATCTCCGAAAATCAGCTGATAAACAGCTGATTTTGGCGACGACTTTACCTCTAGACCAACCCGGTGGCTCAAAATCATATATGAAAACAAATTAGTCACATCATTATGTCTGACAACCCACCGAGTTGGTCTAGAGGTAAAGGGTCGTCGCCAAAATCAGCTGTTTATCAGCTGATTTTCGGAGACGAAGGTTCCTGGTTCAAATCCTAGTAAAGGTAGTTACTTTTATACGGATTTGAATGCTAGACAGTGGTTACCGGTGTACTTTGATGGTTGGGGTTCAATTAACTATACTCTCTCAGGAATGGTCGGCCTGAGTCTGTACAAGACTACACCTCATTTACACGTCATACACATCATCCTCATCTCATTGGGTCATGGGTTTGCTTATTGTTCTGAATTGAAAAGATTCCACCGAACACGTATTAGGAATATAAAAAAAAATTATATATTCAGACCAATTTGTTTAGTTAGTTGCGTGCGTCTGTAGAGTATAGTTTAGTGAGTTTTTGCAGTTTTGTCTTGTATTTTATCATCATCATCTTCACTTCCAAGGATTAGGTTACATGAACCTGTTCCGGTACCCATCTCCCTCTCGGCCTCCCTACATCTCTTCTGCCAACTGGTGGATAATTTAAAGCTGCCACTGGCATCCTTTCGTTTGGCATTCTGTCCAGGTGACTACACCATCTTTGTCTATTTTTTATTATCTTTTCATGCAAAGACTGAACTGATAGTGCGCTTCTAATATCCACGTTCCTTATTCTATCCATTCTGGTACATCCATGCACACTTCGTAAAAACTTCATTTCCGCAGCTTGAATTTTACTATCGTTTTTAGCAGTATGCACCCAAGACTCACTGCCATATAAGAGTGTTGGAACCGCAATAGTGTTGAAAAATTTGAGGCGTGTTTCCTTCCTCGTTTTATTCTTCAGATGTCTGTGAATATTTCCACATCTATTCTGAAATTTGGCCAGTTTAACTGTTATGTCTTTATCAAAATCGTATGAAACATCACTCCCAAGATATTGAAAATGTTTAACCTGTTCTATTGCCCTTCCATTCATCTCTATTCTCGTCCTTATTGTATATTTACCTTTAAAAGCCATAGTTTTAGATTTTGTGGATGATATTTCCAGATTGTATTGTTTTGCAACTTGTTCCAACATAAATACCGATTTTTGTAGCTCGTCTTCATTCTGTTGTATTACAACTTTGTCATCCGCATATAAAAGAGAGTTCATAAAGAAGCCATCCGAGATCCGTATACCTGGGTCTACATTACATTTCCACGTTCTCAACATGTCGTCCACATATATATTAAACAATGTCGACGATATACAACATCCCTGCCGAACTCCTCTATTGGTTTTAATAGGCTTTGTCACTTTCCCATCTAAATCTAGTAAAATCACAGTATCTTCGTACAGGCTCTGCAATATCCTGATAATATGTTTAGGGTATCCTCTCCTTTCCAGAACCCTCCATAAAAGCGAACGTTTAACACTGTCAAAAGCCTTTACAAAATCTATAAATGCAAGATGGGTTTCAAGGTTGTATTCTCGTCTCTTAGCTATAATTTGTTTTAAAGTAAAAATAGCATCCGAACACGATCTACCTTTCCGGAACCCCATCTGTTCTTCCATAATCAAGGAATCGGCTACGGTTCTTAACCTATTATTAATAATTTTTGTGTACAATTTGTAGGAAGTGTCTAATAAACTAATCCCTCTATAATTGTTAGTGTCTATTCTATTTCCTTTTTTGTGGATGGAAATCACCTTTGACTGCAACCATTCTTTGGGTATTGTATGACCTTTCCAACACATATTAAAGAAGTGCACCAGGCGCAAATGCAAGGCGGTTCCTCCATATTTTAATAATTCCATATTGAGACCATTCATTCCTGGAGCCTTTCTATTCTTAACATGTTTTAGAGCCTCCATAAATTCTTCCATAGATACGTTGTCGACACAACAGTCTTGGCAGTCAATCTTAACCGTGTGTGGCTCTGCTTTGTCATGCCATAATTCCTTATAATGATTTATCCAGTTCTCCGTACTTACACAGTTGACCTTTACTCTTTCTCTCTCTGATTTGTTAAGAACTTTCATCACTTTATAAGCCAAAGATTGTCGGCCATGTATAATTATATCTTGTATTTTATAATTTATTTTATTACTGGGATGAATTAAATACATATTTTAAAATGAAATAATTATATGTATGTTTGTACATTGAAATAAGGTTGTAGGCATTTGCGTACATTAAAATTTGTAGACCTAGTTGAAGGAATAGGTTGTGGATATACTTCATGAGGAACTGTGTGTACACGTAGAGCAAGAGTTGTCCAAGTTCGAATTGTTTACAGTATACCATTATATTATATTTGTCGTTGTTGAAAACCAGCTAATTATCACGTATCAAAATCGGTCGTAAACTGAGATAAACGTAATATAAATATACCTATAAATATAATAGTAATAATATTAATATACCATGATACCGGGTAATTTTTTAGTTCTGTTACCCAATTGTTAATGTCTGGTAATTTTTTTCTAAGAAAGGGATATTTTGTTTTGTGACACAAAGTTGGTAGCCCTACTCAACTGGTATAGATACGACAGTTTGAGTTGATTCTCCTTGAGTTGCGTAAAATTTTGTGCTGTTTCCAGCTGTGTTACGAACAGAATGTCTTTTACCCTAGAACAACGGGTTTTCATTCTTGAACAATATTTTGCTACAAAATCGTATGCGAGTGTAAAAGAATCATTTCAAATTAAATTTTTTGGTGTTCCTCCACTCTATTCTAGTCAATTTCTAGGCTAACTAACTGATTTTTAGAGGCAGGTATTGTTTGCAGCAGAAAACGTAGTGGTCGACCAACTCTCTTGACAGATGACGTTAAGAGAATGTGAAAACAAGATTGCTCAATTCTCCATGGAAAGGTTTACAAAAACTTTCCTCGCATGTTGATTTGTCATGTTCGAGTGCTCAGAAAGCTGCTAAAAAATTGAAATTGTATCCGTATCACATACGATTATTTCTAGAGCTTCAGCCTCCAGATTTAAACAAGAGATTGTTTTAGGATAAAAGACATTCTGTTCGTAGCATGATTGGAAATGGCACAAAATTTTACACAACTCAAGGAGAATCAACTCACACTGCCATATCCATACTGGTTGAGTAGGGCTACCAACTTGTGTCACAAAACAAAATTTATTTTTTTTAGAAAAATACTACCAGACATTAACAATTGGGTAACAGGACTAAAAAATCACCCTGTATATTCGTTGTTGAAAACCAGCTAATTATCACGTATCAAAATCGGTCTTAAACTGAGATAAACGAAGTACTTATTTTTTTTTATTGAGTGAATATGCCTACATAAGCCTTGGGCTTGTGCGTAGGTAATGATATGCGGTGATTTACAGATGAAAAAAATGCCAGATCTGACCGGGAATCAAACCCGGGACCCCGGCATAGTAGCTAGTTGCGCTGACCACTACACCACGGAAGATAGTAAAGGATAGGAAGTACTCCTTGAAGACTAGTAAATAATTTACAATGTAAAATAATCGAGGAAACCGGGAAATTTTTTTAAACCCATTATGTAAAAGAAATTTTTATATTTTAATGGCGTTCGTTACATGCTATTTTTTGCTTAAAACATATTGGCGGTAAATCAGGCTAATTGATTTTACTGAAGGAAAATAACGAGGTTTTCAGGTGCAAGATAAAAAAATTCATTAATTCCTGTCAGGATATGTTTTCAGCTATAAACAAAAAAAAACCATTATAATGCAACTAAAAAATATTGTGAGGAATAATGTAGCTAAATTGAAATTTTAAGTTCTCTTTTATACCTGTCGTAGACAGATGTAGAACCCAATCATAGACTTTTATTAATACAGTAGAGTACCGATTTTCCGTGGATCGTTTAACCGGGGTTTGGATTAACCGTGCGATCACTAGTTTTTTTTTTAAATTTTTTTTTGGTTTAACGTCCGACTGTTTTGCAAATTGCTGCTAATGCAGACGGTGAAGGATGAAATTAATTTTTTGTAACGTATGAAAAAATGCCATGCCCGAGTTGGATTCGAACCCAAGACCGCGTGATGAGAGGCGAGCACGTTACCAACAACTCCAACGCGGCCGGCTAGAAAAATTAATTATGTATGTTGTATAACTTTTACAAATTAAAACTTTTCAACTCCCGACATTTTCGTCATTGTAATTATCACAATTATTGTGATTTACTACGATAATATTGTTCGATTACGACAACAATGAGCAGGTACATTAATGTAGACATAAACTAATTTCGTATCGTAGTATCTTTGCTTCGTATCGAAACAAAGTAAAATAACAGATTTTTTGTGATTTTTTTTTTGTTACGTAGTTTAAGGTAAGATTTATATAAATTTATGTCGTAAATATTTTTATTCAATACCATTTGTTTATATATTTCCGATATCCGATAGTGTTAACATCTATTAATCAGTAGAATAAAACATACGAGTAACTGGTGGTTTTGTTTATGACGTAGGTGGTCTCAACCGATGGGTTGTATTATCCGTGTTTTCCGGTTATCCGGTATAGTTAACCCCCCAATTACCACGGATAATCGGTATTATACTGTAATCAATAAGCTTACATTTAAATTAATTCACGGGGTAACGCGTACATTTTCTTAAATATTTTAAAAGGAAATTTAAATTATACTAGGTCTACATCTTTATTAATTTGACAAATGTTTCATATTTTCTGTAATACAAGATTAAACTTTTGTGTTTAGTATCTCTTTACAGTATTTATTACTTGGTCTTGCCTATATAAATGTAAAGAAAAATATATTTTTCTTGTAGTGAATTGTACCGCGTTGGCATGAACGGCATACACAGGAATGTAAACAAATAAACAGCTGTTTATTTTTGGAGGGATGTTTTTGATTGTATCAGTGTTATAAAGGTAGAATATGAAAAACAAGCATAAAAAGTGATAAGTGAAACAATTAAAGAAACAACTGAAATTAATAACATTTAATGTCGTTTCTCTTAATAGGAGAAACTCAATTGTGTTTTTAATAGATCTAATATTTCCAATTTAAATAAGGTAATATCATTTAATATCATTATAATTAAATTATTTTCAATTGTGTTTTTGATTGCCATTGTCATTGCAATTAATTTGTAAATATCATTATATAAATATATAGGGACAGAAAGTATTGTTTTCGTGTCGATTTTTTAAAATCCAGTTTTCACCGGATCTACACGTTTTCAGACCTCCTGAACCCAATAAAACATGTTTTTATCGATTGGTTTATGTGTGTGTGTGTGTGTGTGTGTGTGTGTGTGTGTGTGTGTGTGTGTGTGTGTGTGTCATGTTTCCTGAAATTCTTGGTGAGGCTGTTTTCACGTAAAAAAAATTGTATTTTTAAGATTGCGGCTTTATTATGCGTTTTACCGAAAAAATGTATATAATTAAAGTTGTAGAGAATTTAAAATTCTACAACTTTTATTTGTTAAATTTTTTTTATAACTTATAACGCTTATTATTTTTATTTATAACGCTTAGTTTAGCGGTAATTAGTGATTTTCTGTTTTTTTCTCACGAAAACCTGTGAAAAATCTATTTTTTAAAGATTTTGGCCTTAGTAGGCCTATACATTTTACGACAAAAGTGTATATATTAAAATTTTATAGGAAATTAAAAGATCTACAACTTTTATTTAAAGATTTATTTTTGTCCAGTGCCCTAATTTAGCGTGAAAGAGTGATTTGCCGTATTTTTAAGCCAAACAGGTTGATTTTCATTTTGCGTCTTTTATATATGAATAAAATTAGGTTATGTTTATTCAGATTAGTTTTTTTTTTAAATTTCTAATGTTTCATTACTAATGTTAGGTTTATTGTTAGTTATTTGCATTGGCAAGAGAAAGTTGTGTGAGTGTTTCACACCAGATTTATTGAAATGGAATTTTTACCGGAAATGCACGTTTCTGCGCCAGTGGATCCAAAAAACATGTAATGTTACCTTTTGGTGTATTTAATTCAAAATCGAGTTTTACTGGATAAAAAAGTTTTTCAGCCGTCCTCGACCAAATAAAAAAAATATGTTTTTAGCGATTGGTTTGTTTATAAACAAAATATGTCAAAAACAGAAAAATAATATGAAGTTTAAATTTGGAACTTTATTTAGGCACTATAAAAGGAGCCGACACGAACATTTTCATCAAAATCGGTCAGCTTGAAATGTTAATTTATTTACGCAATTTTTCACTTTTTTAAGATTTTGAGAAAACTGCAAAAAAGTAAAAAATTAGACGAATAAACTACAATTTCCGGTTGACCAATTTTGTTTAAAAAAAATTGTCACGTTCTTTCGTGGGGTACTTAAGTTTTAAGTTTAAACTTTGTACGATGTTTCGTTCTTGAGATATTTTGTTTACACACACACACACCACACACACACACACGCACGCGTGCGCGCGCACACACACACACGCACGCGCGCGCGCGCGCACACACACACCACACACACACACACACACACACACACACACAGATCATTCGCTAAAAACATTTTATTTTTGGTTCAGGGGCCTGAAAACGCGTATATCCGTTGAAAACTCGATTTCGAAAAATCGACATGAAAACAATACTTTTCTTCTTAAACCTTCATATAGGCAAGAGAAAGTAAAAATTGGATAACTGCTCCAAAATGTTTCGAATTATTTTAAGTTTGATCTCACATCAGTTTTTTGTAGCGGTAAAATATGAAAACGAATTGGAATTGATGTAGATTTTTTATGAACGCAGTACTTCCTCGTTCAGTACTTATATAAAGTTGCGGGAAAGTAATAAAACTATAGATCTATTGAAGGTATTTGCTTTAGATGTTGTAGCATATTAAATTTACTTAGCAGTCAGTCGAAGAGTACTTTCTGTAGCGGAATAAATTAAGTTTAACTTGTTAAATTGGTTCGACTTCTCTGAAGCTTAGTGTTAATTTGTTGACATCCACTTGCAATTTCCTTTCTATGTTCCGATTAACGAAGATATTTCAAACATTCTGAATCAATATTTCAATCCAGTTAATTTAAGTCGTTGATATATTAAAAATTTTTTTTTATCGACCATGTGATTATGCTCATGACCAAGAAAACCTGCTTTTAGCGAGCGTTTCTATTTCAGTAGAACGTCTATAATCCGGATTACTTCCCATAACAGACAGATGGAATATTAAATTATTTACACTTGATCTGGTAGTTCCAGTGCTACAAAAAATAGTTCTCTCTTTTATCACATGGTCAGCCAATTATGTGCATGAATCATTTAACAACAGATGAGGTACCGTTGTAAAAGACACTACTTGTAAACACACAAAACTAAACATTTTACCACAACATTGGCCAATCAATATTTCAAGCATGAATCATTTAACAACAGATGAGGTACCGTTGTAAAAGACACTACTATCGGTTTCATAACCATAGACACCCGAGTTTGAACCCAAAGTATCTCCAAAACTATGAGTTGGATTTCAATTTACTTTATATCAAAATTTAGCTTATTTTATTCTGCGTTGACCCATAATAGTCCTATATTTTTAATGTTGTTTAAAAATTGCCATATCGAGGTTGACAGACAAGAAGACCCGGTTTTATTGATACCGTAACAAACTTCATGCGTTTCGAGGCGTGTAACTTGATAAGAATTTGACCGAAAAGTTTGAAATTTTAACACAACATAGTCAATTATATTTTTATAGCGTGTACGAAATTTCAAATTCGTAAGTTATTTAAATTTTGATTTATTAACAATATTCTGAATCCTTGCTATCTCGGTAACCGTTCATATCATTTTATTCAGCGTAAGAACTTAGTACAGATATGTTAATACTAATATGAAATATCGATTGGCCAATGTTGTGGTAGAATTTTTGAAATTTTTAAAAATAGACTGGGTAATGCTGGGGTAGGCGCGCTGCTATTCATGTTGCCAGTTTGTTGACGTGACATCCTGTCGGACTATCTACCTGAATTGACAGACTGCATTGTCAATTCAGGTAGACAGTCAGATTCAGGCAACATGGATAGTAGCGCCCAAACCCCGCATTAACCAGTCTATTTTTAAAAAAATAAAAATTTTACCACAACATTGGCCAATCAATATTTCAGGTTTTTAACATATTTGTACTAAGCTTTTTACACTTAATAAAACAATAGTTTGCCCGTGCCGAACGATAGAGCGGTTACCGAGATAGTAAGGGTTCAGAATATTTTTATTTTTATTGTTAATAAATCAAAATTTAAATAACTTGTGAATTTAAATTTCGTACACGCTGTAAGAATATAATTTTCTATGTTGTGTTAAAATTTCAAACTTTTCGGTCAAATGGTTATCGAGTTACACGCCTCAAAACGCATGAAATTTGTTGCGGTAGCAAAAAACCCGTTTCTTTTTGTCTTCCAACCTCGATATGTTGTTGTTGTTGTTGTTGTTTAGGTCATCAGCCGAAAAGCTGGTTTGAACCTCTAGAGGTTTTACTAAGTAAAACGAGGAGTGAGGTGGTTTACCATTGCCTTCCTCACTGATTGGAAAAGTACACTTATCAGCATGCCGGGCCCTCTCAAAAGCACATATTTTCCACTCTGCAAATGATACCTTCACTTCATTCACCACAGGGTCTGGCTGTATAATGAAATTCATTACTTTCAGAGGAGATAACTCTGATTAGTGTCTTTTACACTTCTACCTCTTCTGTTCTTAAATGATTCAGTCATTTAATTGACTGATCATGTGATAAGAAACAGAACTATTTATTTTAGCCCTGCTACTAACAGATGGGGTGTAAATAATTTGACACTCCACCTGTCTGTTATGGGCAGAACCTCGATATAGTAATTTTTAAACAAAATTTAAAATAAAGGGCTATTAAGGGTCAACGCATAATAAAATGAGCTAAATTTTGGTGTAAAATATGTTGAAATCCGACTCATAGGTTAGGAGATGGTTTGGGTTGAAACTCGGGTGTCTATGATTATGAAACCGATAGTAGTCACCGTTATATCTTAATTCATTATACAGCCAGACCGTGTGGTGTATGAAATAGGCTGGTTTCACACCGAACCAGTCAAATCCAGTCCAGTCACGTCCAGTCTAGTCACGTCAGACGCTAGTAGACTCAACAGATATTTTTAACGGTTATTTCAATGGAAGACGCCTAGTTGGCTTTCACACCGACAGCGTCAAATCAAATCCAGTCAAATCCATTTTGAACTCGACTTATGAAGACTCAGCAAGGTGAATTTCTAACAGTCCGACTTAAACATTTTGCGACGTAACATCGTTCATTCTTACTTACTAATATAATTTGTTACTACTTAATATCTGCCAATCTTTCCTGTGGCAGATTTATTCTAAGACAGGGTAGGCGCCATGTTTGCTGAAATTCTGGGTGAGGCTGTTTTTACGTAAAAACATAGTTTTTTTAAGATTTCGGCTTTAATATGCAATTTAGAGCAAAAATGTATATAATAAAAGTTGGAGAAAATTTAAAATCCTACAACTTTTATTTCAAGCATTTTTTGTATAACGCTTATTTTAGCGGTAATTAGCGATTTTCTGTTTTTTCTCACGAAAAGTGTGAAAAATCGATTTTTTTAAGTTTCCGGCCTTAGTATACACTTTACGACAAAAGTGTATATAATAAAATTTATAGAAAATTAAGAGATCTACAACTTTTATTTTGATTATTTTTCTCTACAGAGCCTAGTTTAGCGTGAAAGTGTGATTTTCCGTTTTTTTAAGCCAAATTGAGTTTGATTTTCATTTTGCGTCATTCACTCATGATTAAAATAAGGTTATGTTTTTGAGGTTAGTTTTTGTTTATTTCTAATATATTATTAATAATGTTAGGTTTATTATTAATTATTTGCATTGGCAAGAGAAAGTTTTGTGAGTGTTTCACACCAGATTTTTTTATTTATATATTTTGATATAAATTAGCAAGTTAAATATTATGAATCCGACCAAGTTAATAACCCGGTAGGTATTAGTTAAATTAATGCGCCGGATGAAAAGAATATGTTTTTGGTCTAGTTAGTAGACGCTACCACTACAAATGTATCAGCTGTGAAATACTACTAACTCAATTCATTCTCTCACTACTATAACAACGCATTGCATTCGTTACAACTACACGGAGCTGCGACTCAAGCTATAGATGCTTTTCAGAAGGTCAGGCATGCTGATAAGCATACTTTTCCACTGACTAAACCACCTTACTCCTCCTTTTACTTAGTAAAGCCACTAGAGCTTTAAACTAGACTTTCGGGTGATGACCTACACAAAAATTTGGATTAATTTGGACCGCGCCCCCTCCGGATTATCGAATTGTCTGGATTTTTATAAATGAACCAATAAAAGACGCGTGTGATGTTACGTTCAACGTAAAATATTCGCCAAAATCTACCATAAATCGCTGTGATGTTTACAGAAGAGGTGTAGGTAAATAAAACCATTTACATAGCCTATGTAAAATGTATTTGAATGTATTAAAAGTTTTACTTAAAAAATAACTGCTGTAAAACACTCAAACGACTTTCTCTTGCCAATGCATATAATGAACAATATAACCTAATATCAGTAATAAAACATTTGAAATTTAAAAAAATTAACTTAAAAACCCATAACTTTAATTTGTTCATGAGTAAATGATGCAAAATGAAAACCAACCTTATTTTGGCTTAATAATACGGAAATTACTCTTTTACGATAAACTAGGCTCTGTAGAGAAAAATGCTTAAATAAAAGTTGTAGACCTTTTAATATCCTATAAATGTGATTAGGCTATATGTACAATTTTGTCGTAAATGTATGATTTGTCTTAAAAAAATCATTTATTTTTACTGATTTTCATGACAAAATTATAAAATCACTGATTACCGCTAAATAAAGCGTTATACAAAAAAATGGTTGAATTAAATTTGTAGGGTTTTAAATTTTCTACCAATTTGATTATATACACTTCTGCCCTTAAGAGCATATTAAAACTGCAATCTTAAAAAATCATTTGTCTCCAAGAGCACAGTCTTCTCAAGAAATTTCAGCAAACATGGCGCCTACCGTATCTTGTAGACAATAATAAATGTAGTAAACTAGGCGATTTTTAAAAAAAATCGTAAAAGCCGTTTCTGTGAAAATCGCAAAAAGTGAAAAATGACACGAATAAACTACTACTTCCGGTTGACCGATTTTGATGAAAAGTTTCGGGTCCTCTAGTAGGTCCTACATTAATTTTTAAGTTTCAATTTCGTGCGATGTTCCGTTTTCGAGATATTTTGTTCACACATACGCTCGCGCGCGTGTGTTTGTGACCTAACTTTTACGATAAATGTGTATGTAATCAAACTTATAGGAAAGTAAAAGATTAGTACAACTTTTATTGAAAGCATTTTCTGTACAGACCCTAGTTTAGCGTGAAAGATTGATTTTTTCGTATTTTTAAGCCAAAATGAGGTTGATTTTCGTTTTGCGTTTTTCACACATGATTAAAATACGGTTATGTTTTTTGAGGTTAGTTTTTTTTTTATTTTTAATGTTTTATTACCTACTAATTTTTAATTAATTGCATTGGCAATAGAAAGTCACGTAAGTGTTTCACACCGGATTTTTAATTTACATTGCTTACTCATGGTTAAATATGTTATATTGGTCATATTTTTTTTACATTGGGAAGAGAAAGTCGTGTGAGTGTTCCAAACCAGTTTGTTTCACAACACATTCAATTTTTTTTTATTTACTTTCTCTTGCCTATATATATAAAAAGAAAAGTATTTATTGTTTTCATGTCGATTTTTCGAATTCGAGTTTTCACCAAAACTACACGTTTTCAGACCACCTGAACCCAAAAACATGTTTTTAGCGATTGGTCTGTATGTGTGTGTGTGTGTGTGAACAGAATATCTCCAGAACAAAACATCGTACGAACTTGAAACTTGAAGGTTAAGTTAGATACCACTAGAGGACCCGACACAAAGATTTTCATCAAAATCGGTCAACCGAAAGTAGTACTTTATTCGTATAATTTTTCACTTTTATGCGATTTTCTCAAAAACTGGTCCTACGACTTTATTTTAAAATCGCCTGGTTTACTAAATTTTTTATGCTCTACAAGGGAGGGTAGGCGCCATGTCTGCTGAAATTCTCGGATAGGCGGTTTTCACGTAAAAAAATTGTTTTTTTAAGATTGCGGCTTTTGCGCATAAATTTATATGATAAAAGTTGTAGAGAATTTAAAATCCTACAACTTTTAAATGAACATTTTTATGTATAACGCTTGTTTTAGCGGTAATTAGTGATTTTCTTTTTTTTTCTCACGAAAACGTGTGGAGAATTGATTTTTTGAAGATCTTGGCCTTAGTATAAGTGTATATAATCAAATTTTTAGGAAATGTGAGATCTACAACGTTTTTTAAGCATTTTTCTCTACAGAGCCTAGTTTAGTGCGAAAGAGTAATTTTCCGTATTTTTAAGCCAAATTGAAGTTTATTTTCATTTTTCTTCTTTCACTCATGTTTCAATTAGGTTTTGTTTACTTGGGGTAGTTTTGTTGTTTATTTTTAATGATTTATTTCTAATGTTAGGTTATATTGTTTAAATTATTTTCATTGGCAAGAGAAAGTTGTGTCAGTATTTCACAATTTAGTTTTTACTTTCTCTTGCCTATATGAATATATAGGAAGGAAAGTATTGTTTTCATGTCGATTTTTCGAAATCTAGTTTTCACCGGATCTATACGTTTTCAGACCCCCTGAACCCAAAAAACATGTTTTTAGCGATTGGTCTGTGTGTGTGTCTGTGTGTGAATAGAATATCTCAAGAACGGAACATCGTATGAACTTGAAACTTGAAACTTAAGTTACATACCACTACTGGACGCGACCCGAACATTTTCATCAAAATCGGTCAACCGGAAGTAGTAGTTTATTCGTGTAATTTTTCACTTTTTTGCAATTTTCTCAAAAACTCGTCCTACGATTTTTTTAAAAATCGCCTGGCTTACTCAATTTCTTATTCTCTACAAGACAGGGTAGGCGCCATGTTTGCTGAAATTCTGGGTGAGGCTGTTTTTACGTAAAAACATAGTTTTTTTAAGATTTCGGCTTTAATATGCAATTTAGAGCAAAAATGTATATAATAAAAGTTGGAGAAAATTTAAAATCCTACAACTTTTATTTCAAACATTTTTTTGTATAACGCTTAGTTTAGCAGTAATTAGCAATTTTCTGTTTTTTCTCACGAAAACGTGAGAAAAATCGATTTTTTTAAAGATTTCGGCCTTAGTATGCATTTTGTAATAAAGATGTATATAATCAAAATTATAGAAAATTAAAAGATCTGCAACTTTTATTTGAACATTTTTCTCTACAGAGCCTAGTTTAGCGTGAAAGAGTGATTTTCCGTATTTTTAAACCAAACTTAGGTCGATTTTAATTTTGTGTATTTCACTAATGTTTTTTGAGGTTAGTTTGCGTGTTTATTTCTAATGTTTTATTACGAATGTTAGGTTTAATGTTAATTATTTGCATTGGCAAGAGAAAGTTGTGTGAGTGTTTCACACCAGATTTTTTAAAATATTTTTTGAAAGTCGCATTAACAGCTCAATTATCAGCGAATACGAAGGGTTTTATTAACTAGTGATAATTTCCAGATTCTAACCGGGAATCTAACCCGGTACCTCTGCGTTGTAGGCTAACGCGCTAACACTATACTACGGAGGCGGCCATTTTTGAATTATTTTGTGTTTGCGATTAATATTGTTATCCCGTAGAGAAATATTGTTTTAAAAACTGTATTGTAAGGACTAAATTCGGTAAAGTATTTTTACCTTCTCTTGCCTATATGAATATATAGGAAGGAAAGTATTGTTTTCATGTCGATTTTTGGAAATCGAGTTTTCACCGGATCTACACGTTTTCAGATCCCCTGAAGCCAAAAACATGTTTTTAGCGATTGGTCTGTGTGTGTGTGTGTGTGTGCGTGTGTGTGCGTGTGTGAACAGAATATCTCAAGAACGAAACATCGTACGAACTTGAAACTTCAAACTTAAGTTACATATCACTACCGGACTCGACACGAACATTTTCATCAAAATCGGTCAACCGAAAGTAGTAGTTTATTCGTGTAATTTTTCACTTTTTTACAATTTTCTCAAAAACTGGTCTTACGATTTTTTTAAAAATCGCCTGGTTTACTAAAATGTTTTTGCTTTACATGATAGGGTAAGCGCCATGTTTGCTAAAATTCTTGGTGAGGCTGTTTTCACGTAAAAACGTTGTTTTTTTAAGATTACGGCTTTAATATGGATTTTAGCGCAAAACTTTATATAGTAAAAGTTGTAGAAAATTTAAACTCTTACAACTTTAATTCTAACATTTTTTGTATAACGCTTAGTTTAGCGGTAATTAGCGATTTTCTGTTTTTTCTCACGAAAACGTGTGAAAAATCGATTTTTTTCAGATTTCGGCCTTAGTATGCATTTTATGACAAAAGTGTATAAATTAAATTTTATAGGAAATTAAAAGATCTAAAACTTTTATTTAATATTTTTTCTCTACAGAGCCTAGTTTAATGTGAAAGAGTGATTTTCCGTATTTTTAAGCCTAACTGAGGTTGCTTTTCATTTTGCGTCTTTCATTACATGATTAAAATAAGGTTATGTTTATTGAGGTTAGTTTTTTGTTTATTTCTAACGTTTTATTACTAATGTTAGGTTATATTGTTTAAATTATTTGCATTGGCAAGAGAACGTTGTGTGAGTGTTTCACACCAGATTTTTTTGATAAATTAATATATTCAGTTTTATTTTATTGCAGAAAAAAATTTCCTTGATAAACTGTTTAAGAAGTACTAAAAATAGTAGGCTATATAGCTTGAATCAAAAAATTTCCTTTAAATAAATATGTTGTTCAAAAAAATATTAAACGCACACACACACACATCAGGATCAAAGTAAGTTAATGATTTGACGATAAAAAAAGGCTATTTCAAGTACCTCATTACAGAGTAAATGAGGAGATTATTTATTTTATTTTTGGTAGTCGTCTTGCAAGTAGGCCTTCTCATTATATTTTTCTTGTAGCGTACTTAGCTTGTAAAAATTACGAGTATATAAATAAAATAAAAAATCTGGTGTGAAACATTCACACAACTTTCTCTTGCCAGTGCAAATAATTAACAATACACGTAACATTAGTAATAAAACTATTTATCATGTGATCCTTTTATCATGTGGTCAGCCAATTAAATGACTGAATCATTCAAGAACAGAAGAGGTAGAGGTGTAAAAGACACTTATCAGAGTTATCTCCTCTGAAAGTAATGAATTTCGTTATACAGCCAGACCCTGTCGTGAATGAAATGAAGGTGTCATTTACAGAGTGGAAAATATGTGCTTTTCAGAAGGCCCGGCATGCTGATAAGCGTACTTTTCCATTCAGTGAGGAAGGCAAGGTAAACCACCTCACTCCTCGTTTTACTTAGTAAAACCTCTAGAGGTTCAAACCAGCCTTTTGGCTGATGGCCTAAACAACAGTAATAGAACATTTGAAATAAACAAAAACTAATCTCAATAAACATAACCTATTTTTAATCATATATGAAAGACGCCAAATGAAAATATAGCTCAGTTTGTCTTAAAAATACGGAAAATCACTCTTTAACGCTAAAATAGGCTCTGTAGAGAAAAATGATCTAAATAAAAGTTGTAGATCTTTTAATTTTCTATAAATTTATTTATATGTACTTATGTCATAAAATGTATACTAAGGCCGAAATCTTAAAAAAATCGATTTTTCACACGTTTTCGTGAGAAAAACAGAAAATCGCTAATTACCGCTAAACTAAGCGTTATACAAAATAAATGTTTGAATTAAAAGTTATAGAATTTTAAATTCTCTACATTTTTTATTATATCAATTTTTGCGCTGTAATACATAGTATATTATTAAAACCGTAATCTTAAAAAAACAATTTCTTGACGTGAAAACAGCCTCACCAAGAATTTCACCAAACATGGCGCCTACCCTATCTTGTAAAGAATAAAAAATTTAGTAAATAAGGCGATTTTTAAAAAATCGTAGGACCGGTTTTTGAGAAAATCGCAAAAAAGTGAAAAATTACCCGAATAAACTACTACTTCCGGTCAACCAATTTTGATGAAAATGTGCGTTTCGAGTCCTCTTGTAGTACCTAACTTAAGTTTCACGTTTCAAGTTCGTACGATGTTCCGTTCTTGAGATATTTTGCACACACACGCACACACACACACACACACACACACACACACACACACACACACAGACCAATCGCTAAAAACATGTTTTTTGGGTTTAGGGGGTCTGAAAACGTGTATATTCGGCTACTTCAGAAACACCAATTTCGACTTGGTGTTTCTGAAGTAAATTAGAGTAAAATGTTAACTTACATTGATTTCTGTAAAATACGTTGTTAGACCAGAAAACAAATTGTGCTGTACAATTATTTTATTCATTTATATATTTCAGTAGTTCACATTATGACGTAAAAAAATAGCTTTCTGCAATAATAAAAATTTAAATTCGTAACTTCAAGAAAGAAAAATTATTGATTTTCGGAACTAATATACGTTCTTCATCGTTGTCATAAGCAGTAGTTTTCTTCCTTAAAAAGATTTTTGCATAGAATCTTTGTGTGGCCTCTTCTACTAAAAACGTAGAGCTTAAGCTTTGAAAGAACATCCACTCTCATCTTTTAATTAGAAGGAAACACTTTATATCTATAACGATAACACTTTTCTTAGTGTTATACAGGGTGATTCAAAATTATACGGCAATCTCTTGGGATCTCATTCTATAGCTAAAAATAAGAAAAAAAGTTCATATAAATATATCCCTGAAAACGCTTAATTACCTAGTTACGGCTAGCGAAAAATTTCACCTAGAACTCTGTACCCCCGGTGAAGTAAGACCGTATAAAAATGTTTAAGGTAGTTACAAAGATACAAATACGAATGTTTCTTATGTTTTTTAATCTAAAAAGTTGAATAAAATTGGTTCCAGAGCTGTAAATGGAATACTTTCGGAGATATCTTACATAAAACACAATCTTAGTGAAAAGAAATAACACATTTTTGTGTTTAAGGTAAGATTACTACCATAAATGGTAAATAGAGGTGTGATTTTACTTAAATAAACTTGTAGAAAATTTAATTCTGAAAAGATTCATGTGAATTACTCAGGAAAAAATTGAATAATAGATATTGAAATTTTGCTTTATTTAAAATCAAAACAGACGCACATAAAACGCAAATCCTTAATTGCATAACATATTAGCTGTTATTTTAGCACATTATCAGCTGTTACGCCCAACCTACATATTAGTTAATATTTTATGCAGTTAAAAATGTTCGTTTTATGTGCGTCTGTTTTGATTTTAAATAAAGCGAAATTTCAATATCTATTATTCATTTTTTTCCTGAGTAATTCACATGAATCTTCTCGGAATTAAATTTTCTACAAATTTTTTTAAGAAAAAATACACCTTTATTTAACATTTATGGAAGTAATCTTACGTTAAACACAAAAATGTGTTATTTCTTTGCACTAAGTCTTGTGTTTTATGTAAGATATCTCTGAAAGTATTCCATTTACAGTTCTGTAACCAATTTTATTCAAATTTTCAGATTAAGAAACATAAGAAACAATCGTATTTGTATCTTTGTAACTACCTTTAAGATTTTTATACGGCCTTACTTCACCGAGGGTACAGAGTTGTAGGTGACATTTTTCGCTAGCCGTAACTCGCTAACTAAGCGTTTTCAGCATATGCTTATATGAACTTTTTTTCTTATTTTTAGCTATAGAATGAGATCCCAAGAGATTGCTGTATAGTTTAGAGTCATCCGGTATATCACTTAAGGAAAGCCAGACTTGTGTTTTTTGTAGGGATAGTGTGTTAGTCCTAAAATGCACTATACAAAAAATGTAAAATTTTGACTTATTGGCTTTCTGAAATTACTGATTCAATATAATCTAACATTAGTAATACAACACTAGAACTAAACAAAAAACTAAACTCAAAAAAACATAACCTTATTTTAATCATGATTGAATGATGCAAAATGAAAATCAACCTCAGTTAGGCTTAAAAAAACGGGAAATCACTCTTTTACGATAAACTAGGCTCTGTAGAGAAAAATGCTGAAAATAAAAGTTGTAGATCCTTTAATTTCCTGTATTTTCGATTATAAGCCTATACACTTTTCTCATAAGATCAATAAGGCCAATATCTTTTTTTTCAATTCCTAACTTGTGTACGTTGCAATCTGTTCAATTTAGAACAATAAGCAACCCCATGAACCAATGAGATGAGGATGATGTGTATGACGTGTAAATGAGGTGTAGTCTTGTACAGACCCAGGCCGACCATTCCTGAGAGAGTATGGTTCATTAAACCCCAACCATCAAAGTACACCGGTAACCGCTGTCTAGTACTCAAATCCGTATAAAAGTAACTACCTTTACTAGGATTTAAACCAGGAACCTTCGTCTCCGAAAATCAGCTGTTAAACAGCTGATTCTGGTAACGACTTTACCGCTAGACCAGCGGTTCCCAAGCTTCTATCTTTTACACCCCTTTTTGCCAAAAAGAAAACTTCTCATGCCCCCTTACACAATTTTATTGGGCAATGAAAAATCACCTATTACATTGAATAACCGTACATTTACTTTTCTATTTTTTGTAGCATTAGAAGTTGCAATTTAATTTTAACAAGAGACAAAATAAATCAGTGGATGGATGACCTTGCATTTGTTTTATAAAAGGTTGATTATTAGAAAGTGCACAACGTAAATCATTGATAAAACCAACATTGCGCCGATGCTTTGTTTTTATTGTAACAAGTGCTGAAAACACTTTTTCGCACAGATAGTTGTTTGATAAAGATAATTACGCCCCCTTGACGTGTCTTCACGCCTCCCTTGGAGGGCGCGCCCCCCACTTTGGGAACCGTTGCTCTAGACCAACCCGGTGGGTTGCCAATATCTTAAAACATCTATTTTACAGATTTTCATAAAAAAAATCACTAATTATTATTAAACTAAGCGTTATACAAAGAAATATTTTATAAAAGTTGTAGGTTTTTATATTTTCTACAACTTTGATTTTATACATTTTTACCCTCCTATATTATGTCCGCAATATTTAAAAAAAAACATTTTGTACGAGAGCACAACCTTCCCAAAAATTTCAGCAGACATAGCGCCTACCGTATCACGTACAGCATAAAAACGTAAATGTTCAATTAAACAAAACATCGTCTCTCAGCATTATCAAACCCCTTCATCTACTTCAACAGTAATACGCATCCACATTTACACGCACACACACAGACACGCACACAAATTTATGAAAATCTTCATGAGGGCCCTTAGGGTTATCATTTTTGAAAATTTAAAAATAAAATGTTGCTGCGAATATAAATATGAATATGCTGTCATAATTGCATGAAAATCCGTTCAGTAGTTTTGGATATTAGCCTTCACATAAAAACACGCTTTGACTTTATTAGTACTACAGATAAACAAAAACGTTTTATGCAAAAATATTATGTTTTTTTAATGAGTTATTCGTTCCCTTCTCATAAAACGGCAAAGTATAGTATAGTGTTTCTCTTACCTATATGTATATATAGGAAGAAAAGTGTTGTTTTCATATCGATTTTTTTGAAATTGAGTTTTCACCGGATCTACACGTTTTCAGAACCCCTGAAACAAAAAAACATGTTTTTAGCGATTGGTGTGTGTGTGTGTGTGTGTGTGTGTGTGTGTGTGTGTTTGCGCGCGCGTGTGAACAAAATACCTGATGAACGAAATATCGTACAAAGTTGAAACTTAAAACTTAAGTTAGATACCACTAGAGGACGCGACACGAATATTTTCATCAAAATCGGTCGACCGGAAGTAGTAGTTTATTCGTGTAATTTTCACTTTTTGCGATTTTCTCAAAAAGCGGCTCGTATAATTTTTTTAAAAATCGTCTCATTTACTAAAGTTTTTATGCTCTACGAGATTGGGTAAGCGCCATGTCTGCTGAAATTTTTGGTGAGGCTGTTTTCTCGTAAAAAAGATTGTATTTTTAAGATTGCGACTGAAATATGCATTTTAGCGCAAAAATGTGTATAGTTGTAGAGAATTTAAAAATCCTACAACTTTTATTTTAAACATATTTTTGTATAACGCTTAGTTTAGCGGTAATTAGCGAATGGTGTTTCTTTCTCACGAAAACGTGTAAAAAAGTCGATTTCATTACGATTTCAGCCTTAGTATGCGTTTTACGACAAACCGTATAGAATCAAATTTATAGGAAATTAAACGATCTTCAACTTTTATTTAAATTATTTTTCTCTACAGAGCCTAGTTTGGAATGTTTTTCCGTTAATTTAAGCCAAACCGAAGTTGATTTTCATTATGCGTCATTCACTCATGATTAAAATTAGGTTATATTTTTGAGGTTCGTTTTTTTGTTTATTTCTAATGTTTTATTACTAATGTTAGATTATATTGTTTATTATTTACATTGGCAAGAGAAGTTGTCTGAGTGTTTCACACCAAATGTTTAGCTGTACTTGTTGTTGTTTAGGTCAACAGCCGAAAGGCTGGTTTGATCCTCTAGAGGTTTTACTAAGTAAAAACGAGGAGTAAGGTGGTTTACCATTGCCTTCCTCACTGAGTTGAAAGAGTATGTTTATCAGCATGCCAGGCCCTCCGAAAAGCACTCACTTTCCACCCTGCAAATGACACCTTCACTTCATTCACCACAGGGTCTGGCTGCATAGTGAAATTCATTACTCTCAGAGGAGATAACTCTGACTAGTGTCACAGTACACTTTTACCTCTTCTGTTCTTAAATAGTTCAGTCATATAAGTGGCTGACTATGTGATAAGAAACAGTACTATTTTTTTAGCCCTGGACCAAACAGATAGAGTGCAATTAAAATAACACTCCACCTGCCAGTTTTGGGCGTAATAGCTGTACTTATCATGCACTTAATAATTTTATCATAAATTAGAATCATTCTGTATATAGTGTACTTATATTTCATAATATAAGGCAAGAGAAAATTAATAGTGAATAAACGGATAGACGCGTACTTAATTTACAATAATAAATTAATTTTAACATTTTATTTATAACTAGAACAAAAGAGAAAAGAAAATTTTCACACCGATGAGAAAACTACATAATCGGATCTGATAAACTGATCAGAATAAAACAAAAACAGAATATTAGAGATAGATTGACGGAGTGAAATGTTTTTATGACGGTTAATATGATATATTGATCGACAGATGTTTTCATTAAAGGTAGTTATGAAATTCACCTGTTGCTCTACCAGGTGGTTAAGTGTTAGAATGGTTGGATCAGGGTAGTAGTGGAATAGAGGGGTTTGGAACGAACACGTGACCGCTTAAGGGGGAACTTATGAGGTGAGGTGGTGCTTCAGGGAATAATGGGAGGGGTGAAAAAGTATTACGAATCTGGTGAAGCTCGGGGGTATCACAACGACGCGTCTCTGACCGTTCCCTATCTAGACCGTGTATCCCCTACATTGTGATACAGTTTTCTTCTTCACCATTCCACCGCGCACCTTCTGCATCACTAGACCACTTCATTGTCTGCTTTAAAAGGCTCTATTATATACTTAATTCTTGAAACCCTTTTCAAAAGTTCAACAATAACGGTTAAACAAACTTCTCTGTTTCAATTTCATCCATCTATTCAACATTAATATTATAATCGACGTTCCATTAATCCGATTACTTGTCTATTTTATTATATTACCAACTGGACATATTGGAAGTCTCTTACAACTAATAAATATATCACCACAGAGTTATAAAAAACCCTTTATGTGTGTGCTTATCACCACACAATACAAATTAAAACTTATTATATGATTTTATAAATTTTTTTAAAAATTTGGTGTGAAACGCTCACACGACTTTCTCTTGCCAATGCCAATGATAAACACTATAACCTAATCTACGAGGTGTGACTAATAAATAATGAGACTGACGTTGTAGAAATTTTTTTCATTTTATACATAATCACTTTTTGTTACCTTCAATATATACTCCTTCTCTATCCCTACAATGCTCTTTGCAAATTTTCCATTTTTGGAAACAGTGCTGGAAGTCATCTTCTGTCAGCTCCTTCAGGACACGTGCCGCTTTCTCTTTTACAGCTTCCACAGACTCAAATCTTGTTCCTTTTAATGCATATTTTACCTTAAGGAACAGGTAGAAGTCACATGGTGCAAGATCTGGTAAATAAGGTGGATGTTCTAACACTGAGATGCTGTACTTGGGTCGGAACCTGTTGACAGATAACGCGGAATGAGCTGACGGATGTCTTGGTGGAGAACCCATCATTTATCCTTCCACATTTCAGGGCGTTTCTTCCTTACTCTTTGACGTAGTTTAGAAAGTACCTCAAGGTCGTAATATTGATTAATTGTTTGACATTCAGGAACCCAGTGAAGGTACACAATCCTATCTAAATTTTTAAAAAAACAATCATCATTGCTTTAAATTTTGATTTGCTCATTCGAGCTTTTTTTGGCTCCCGGTGAAGTTCGCCTCTTCCAGTGCATAGATTGGCGCTTCGTTTCCGGATCATAAGTAAAAAACCACGTTTCGTCACATATTATTATCTTCTACCTGTTCCCTAAGGTAAAATCTGCATTAAAAGGGACAAGATTTGAGTCTGTGGAAGCTGTAAAAGAGAAAGCGGCACGTGTCCTGAAGGAGCTGAAAGAAGATGACTTCCAGCACTGTTTCCAACAATGGAAAATTTGCATAGAGCATTGTAGGGATAGAGAAGGAGTGTATATTGAAGGTGACAACAAGTGATTAGCCTATGTATAAAATAAATATAAAATTTTTTATAACGTCAGTCTCGTTATGTAGTAGCCACACTTCCGATATAAATAAATTTGTGATTTTGTTGGTACAATTTTTCAAAATGCCCCTAATTTTGTTTATCCTAATTTTGTTTATACGCCAAATCTACCAAGAAATCACCGAAAATAAGATCAGCTGAATTTTTGTCTGTTTGTATGTTACGGCATCACACAAAAACCGCTGAACCAAATTCAATGAACTTTCGGTAACTAGGTTCCGGACATAATCGAAATGAAAATAGGCTATAATATTTTTTAATATCACAAAGGGATGGAGGATTTCAGAAGGAGCGGTAAACTAAAAACTGCGAATATTTCCGTTAAAAATCAATCTATAAAAAATTTTACATAATCGAAAATACGAAACGTTTAAAGACTAATAAGTTTTATTATGTAAAGTTTTTTATTTTTATGCATAATAACGGAGATATTACCAATTTTATAAAAATGAACAATATTTTAGAAAACAAAATAAACAGAACAATAATATAGGCCTAGGTGTACGCGCTGCTGGTATTCATTCCGAAGCTCTGTACCCTACCCCTTCCACCACTACCAAACCTTACACGACACACCCGTTCTCTATCACATTGTCAAAACTGAAAGACAGTCACCTTAGTAGTTAACCATCGCGGAGTGTTCCAATTGTGATTTACCTTTCATTTTAAATTTTATTGCTCTGTAGCGAATAATTAAATTACCTTCAGTTACATTACCCACAGATTTGTGTGAGTTAAACTTCAAAACATCAATTTTCATTGCTCTATATAAATACCTAGTAAATTTATTTATTTAAGTAAAATAATTAACTACGCTACTGAAAATAATAAAGCGCTGCGTACCTTGATTTAAAAAAACCTAGATTTCGCTTTTATTTTACGTCCAACTATTTTGTTTTTTCATAAATAATAATGCTGACGTTGAAAGGAGGTACGAATAGATAACAATGAATGATTAAAGAATATCAGACCTGACACGGATCGAACTCGGTACACTAACAGATCGTACAACAGCACGAAGAAAACCGTTCGGAAAACGGGCATTTTTAGCTAGTATTAGTAATAAAACATTAGAAATAAACAAAAAACTAACCTCATAAAACATAACCTAATTTTAATCATGAGTAAAAGACGCAAAATGAAAATTAATCTCAGTTTGGCTTAAAAATACGGAAAATCACTCTTTCACGCTAAACTAGGCTCTGTAGAGAAAAATGCTTTGAATAAAAGTCTAGATCTTTTAATTTCCTATGAATTTAATTATTCACTTTATCGTAAAATACATACTAAAGTTGAAATCTAAAAAAAAAATCGATTTTTTACCAGTTTTTCGTGAGAAAAACAGAAAATCGCTAATTACCGCTAAACTAAGCGTTATACAAAGAAAATGTAGCAAATAGAAGTTATAGGATTGTTTTTAAATTCTCTACAACTTTTATTATTACACCTTTGTGCTAAAATGCATATTAAAATCGCAATCTTAAAAAAAACAATAGAAAACAGCTGAGCTGTCCAAGAATTTCAGCAGACATGACGCCTACCCTATCTTATAAAACATAAAAAAATTAGTAAACGAGGTGATTTTGAAAAAAACCGTAGGAGCCGTTTTTGAGAAAATCGCAAAAAAGTGAAAAATTACACGAATAAACTACTGCTTCGGTTGACCGATTTTGATGAAAATGTTCGTGTCGGGTCCGGTAGTGATGTTTAACTTCGGTTTTGAGTTCGTGCGCAGTTCCCTTCTTGAGATATTCTATTTACACAGACACACACACACACAGACCAATGGCTAAAAACATGTTTTTTTGGGTTCAGGGAGTCTGAAAACGTGTAGA
This sequence comes from Catonia carolina, assembly GCA_035578175.1. NCBI lineage: Eukaryota > Metazoa > Arthropoda > Insecta > Hemiptera > Achilidae > Catonia > Catonia carolina. Next base: position 6,909,175 of record JAQMRL010000020.1, on the reverse strand, counting down.
TCGGGTGAAAACTGGATTTCTTAAAATCAAAATGAAAACAATACTTTCCTTCCTATATATTCATTCATATAAGGAAGAGAAAGTAAAAATCATAAAAGCCATTCTTCAAAATATTGAAAAAAGTAAAAAATTGCACGAATAAACTACTACTACTGACGGTTGACCGATTTTGATAAATTTATTGGAGTCTCTTCCTATAGTGCTGCTTAACTTACATTTCTAGTTTTAACTTCCTACACAATTCCGTGTTTCAGATATTTTTTCGCACATACACACAAACACACACTTAGACATAGATATATAGCTGAAATCATGTTTTATGGGTTCAGGAGGTCTGAAAACTTGTATATCAGGTGAAAACTCGATTTCCAAAAATATTATTCATTATCTACAATGCAAGAAAAAGTCGTGTGAGTGTCTCATACCAGATTTTTCAATTACTTTTAAATTTATGCTTTTTATCTTGTTGTAAAATGAGAGAAAACCTTTTCTTATAGAAAGAACTTAATTAATTTTATCTCCTTCTCTCTTAGTATTTAAGACTTTTCAAAGTCTGTTTCACTTACAGATACAGTAAATACACGAAATGATTTTGTGTTGTTAATAAAATAATTAACTAAGAAATTAATACATCTTGAGACAGCAACAATTAATTGCAGGTAGTGTGGTTTGGACAGAAATATTTGTAAACTGATAGTTAAGTAATTAATTTAAATTTACTCTCCAGTAAAATCATTTAATTGAAATCATGAGAGAAATTCAGTCCTAATTTATTTGCAGAGGTAGGGATTGTGTGTAGTGTGTATCATATTGCAAGATCATGTTCATTTTCTATTCTACACAATGCTTTGAATAGCAACTACATTATTAGTTAATACTATTACATTATATTAGTTAATATTAACTAATTAGACTACGTGTGACGCAACAACCTCGCATCATATGTCATTCTATTTTTACTTTCTCTTGCCTATATGTAGGCCTATACAGGGAGGAAAATATTGTTTTCATGTTGATTTTTCGAAATCGAGTTTTCACCGAATCTACACGTTTTCAGACCCCCTGAACCCAAAAAACATATTTTTAGCGATTGGTGTGTGTGTGTGTGTGTGTGTGTGTGTGTGTGTGTGTGTGTGTGTGTGTGTGTGTGTGTGTGTGTGTGTGCACGTGTGTGTGTGTGCGTGTGTGTGTGTGCGTGTGTGTGTGTGGTAAGCAGAATATCTCAAGAACGGAATATCGTTCGAACTTGAAACTTAAGTTAGATACTACTGCCGGACCCCCGACACAAATATTTTCATCAAAATCGGTCAACCGGAAGTATTTGTTTATTCGTGTCATTTTTCTCTTTTTGAAATTTTATCAAAAATTACTTGTACGATTTTTTTTTTAAACCGCTTCATTTACTACATTTTTATTCTCTACAATATAGGGTAGGCGCCATTGTCTGCTGGAATTCATGGGAAGGTTTTTTTCTCGTAATAAAATAGTGCTTATAAAATTGCGACTTTAATATGCTTTTTAGCGCAAAAATGTATATAGTTAAAGTTGTAGAGAATTTAAAATCTTACAACATTTTTTTCTTTAAAAATTTATTTGTATAACGCTTAGTTTAGCGGTAATTAGCGATTTTCTGTTTTTTCTCACGAAATTGTGTAAAAAATCTATTTTCTTTTAAAGATTTCAGCCTTATTTATGCATTTTACGACAAAAAAGTATAATCAAATTTATAGGAAATTAAAAGATCTACAACTCTTTTAGAGCATTTTTCTTTACAAAACCTAGTTTAGCGTGAAAGAGTGATTTTTCGTATTTTTTATCCAAACTGAGGTTGATTTTCATTTTGCGTCTTTTACTCATGATTAAAATAAGGATGTGTTTTTTGAGGTTAGTTTTTTGTTTATTTCTAATGTTTTATTACTAATGTTAGGTTATATTGTTCATTATTTGCATTGACAAGAGAAAGTTGTGTGAGTGTTTCACAATCGATTTTTCATTTTACAATGTTCACTAATAACAGATTATATTGTTCGTTATATACATTGGCATGAGAAAGTCGTGTGAATTTTCGGCGTCAGATTTTTAATAAAATAATGTTTCCAACCTTACTTTCAATGTATTGTTATAATGAAGAGGCGGAACATAAAATCAGCTGTTCATAAACAGCTGACTGATTAATTATAGAAGCGATACATTTGGCGGAATCTAAAATCAGCTGTTTATCAACAGCTGACCGATTAAATATAAAAATGAAGCATCTGATTGTTAGAGCGCTGCCGCGGTTCGAATGGCTGACGTGTTAGCGCCCTAAATTGTACGAGATTCTTCGTTACCGTGAAGTTTGTTATTTCGTCATCAGACATTGTAATAAATGATTATTTTGGTAAGTGAAATTGTTTATTTTATTATATTGATGATAAATTGCGTTGTTTTAATGTTTCATAACTTATTTTCATGAACTCATTATTTTCATTGTTATTTTTTTTAATTTATTTATTTAACGTCGCATCAACTACAACGGTCATTAGTGACGACTTTGGGGTGTAACTGTGTACAATGGAGGATGAAATGATTTTTGCAACGTATGAAAATATGCCGTGCCTTAGTGGGATTCGAACCCAGGACAGCATGATGAGAGGCATGTTGTAATTTTTATTGGTTAGGTTTTTTAGTCAAATATTTTTGTTGATTAATGAATATGTGAATTAATTAAATTAAAGTTTACAATTTTACTTTTTTTAAAACGAGTTGTAACAGAATATACTCCTGTAATGCTAGGAATAAACCCGGGTGCACTACGGGCACAATATTTGTAAGTAGAGAGATTTGTATTAACTAACAGATGAGAGATAAAGGGGAGAGAGAGATGAAGTACGTGGAAGATAGGTTAAGATCAGAGGAATAGAATTAATTAAATTACTGACGGTGAGTTTACGCGTTGATTAAGTTTAGAGTTTGGTATAAAATTGAACAACTCTGTAGGAGGTGATTGCAAAGGTTTACGAACAGCCAACCTAGACAAAGTAAATCACAAATTAATGATGGAAAATTCATGTCGTTCATACTGCACTTCGCACCACTTGAAGCACGAGTTTTCCTTTGTTTGCAACCAGTGGTAAAGGGGAAAAACTTCAGTGCGCATGCGCGACTGCTTTAATTTTTACTTTCTCTTGCCTATATGAATATATAGGAAGGAAAGTATTATTTTCATGTCGATTTTTTGAAATCGAGTTTTCACCGGATCTATACGTTTTCAGACCCCCTGAACCCAAAAAACATGTTTTTAGCGATTGGTGTGTGTGTGTGTGTGTGTGTGTGTGTGTGTGTGTGTGTGTGTGTGTGTGTGTGTGTGTGTGTGTGTGTGTGTGTATGTGTGTGTGTGTGTGTGTGTGTGTGTGTGTGTGAGTGTGAGTGTGAGTGTGTGTGTGTGTGTGTGTGTGTGTGTATACAAAATATCTCAAGAACGGAACATCGTACGAACTTGAAACTTGAAACTTAAGTTACATACCACTACCGGACCCAACACGAACATTTTCATCAAAATCGGTCAACCGGAAGTAGTAGTTTATTCGTGTAATTTTTCACTTTTTTGCGATTTTCTCATAAAAATGGTCCTACGATTTTTTTTTAAATCGCCTCATTTACTCAATATTTTATTCTCTACAAGACAGGGTAGGCGCCATGTTTCCTGAAATTCTTGGTGAGGGTGTTGTTACGTAAAAACATAGTTTTTTTAAGATAACGGCTTTAATATTGTCACTGCCCCCCTCTATCCTCACTGATAGGTTGGCCCAGGGGTTGACAAAACACAAGGAAGCCAAAAAAAATAAAAGAGTTGTTGCATATGATTGTAATTGCATATAAAAAAAATCACAAAAGATATAGAAAAATATTAATTAATTAGTAACAAATCCAAGTTGTTTCTTTTAAAATAAAAGCAAAAAAATAGTACTATGAACACAATATAGATATATCAAAATTAAGTCCCTGAATAAATAACTTCAGAAAAATTTTAAGAGAATATCACAAATGAATTTAAACAGCAAAATTTAAAGAATACTAAGATTCAGTTAGATATTTTAAGTTTTCATTGTAACAGATACAATTTTACCAGAATTATTCTGATTTATAATTTTTGAATTTACTATAGTAAAAAAACTTTTAAATATAAGAATTAATTTTGCATCAAATCAAATCATAGTCTGTTAATAGTATAATATCATAATAGTTGTTTTTAGAAATGCATTGCGTACCATGGCAGCTTTTACATAATTATTAAAGACAATAATAAAACTAAAATATATAAAAAAATATAAAATTTGCAATAATAAACGCCAAAATTATAAATAAAGAATATTCATTAAGAAAGAGCAAAACATGACATAGTTCTGATTTTAAATAATTTTAAGTTAAGTAATAGGCAAGTTCGTTCACCAATATTTTCCGTACATGACATGCACAGTACAGGCAAACATTCCTGACGAGCGCAGAAATGTTCAAGTAGAAACAACAGAGATTTTTCCAAAAAAAAATTATGCAGACATACCGGTTTGCAGAAATCAAACCTTCCAGGATAGAATCGGTGATCATCGGCCAAATTAAACAGTAGAATTAATTAAACAGCCACTGCAGGAAGTGACATAGATGTAGCAGCCCAATTTCTGGATTCGGGAAACGAACCCGGGAGAGTCATCCTCCGGAACCACGTAGAGCAAGGCAAGCTGAATGGCACAGCTATTCAAACTTCAACCCTCCAAATCGTTAGAACGGAAAATATATTACTGAACCGGAACGAAACCATAGTAGAAACCTCCTATTGTCGAATCTCCTATAGCCGAACCCTGGACAAAAACGACCATTGTCAAAAGAGAAAAAGGTAACACTTCAAGAACAGAAGTGGCAAAATGAAACAAAGCAAAAGAAAGACAAAAAAACAAGGAATATTTCTATAGATTGCGACCAACTAAGCCAAAGGCAAAAAAATTAACCAAAAGGCAAGAACAATAGAAAAATTGGCCTACACCTTAACAAAACCCACATAAGGTTGAAAGGTATAGGTCAACAACCGAACAAAAGAGAAAAACCTAGGCAAGAATCGAACCAAGCAAAAGCAATATGAATCGATCCAAAAATTTAAAAATTTATAATTAAATCGATTAGCGCAATCTCTAGAAATATTCGATAACAAAACCAAAAAGAACTTACCAAAAATGAATTTGGGTGATGAAATCCAAAAAAAATTTTTAGAATAAATTAAAAAAAACAACCCGGAAAAGACTGATAAAATAATTACGTAACATCATTAGATGTAAAAAAAAACAGATGAAAATCAAAGAATCATAATTCAACATAAGCAATTATCATTATGCAACATTTAAAAGACATTCTTTAACCAAAAGAATAAAAAGTATAAAGTCGACGAAACATATTAATGTAATCGATGCGTCCCATTTTAATTCACAACCAAGAGTGTACACGAACAAGGAAAAAACGTACATAATTAAAATTTTCTAGAAAATTCGACACAGGCTAGAATAGTACAATGGAAAAAAGACAGATAGCGTCAACTTACGGTGAACAGAGTTAAGTATTAATTCAAACTGAAATGCAGCGCCAGATATGAAACAAAAACCCACAGTAACGTATTTCAACTTAGACGTTACAATATTAATTTTAGAGCAGAAATGTATATAATAAAAGTTGTAGGAATTTGAAAACCTACAACTTTTATTTCAAACATTTTTTTGTAAAATGCTTAGTTTAGCAGTAATTAGCAATTTTCTGTTTTTTTCTCACGAAAACGTGTGAAAAATCGATTATTTTAAGATTTCGGCCTTAGTATATACTTTACGACAAAAGTGTATATAATAAAATTTATTGGAAATTAAGAGATCTACAACTTTTATTTAGAGAATGTTTCTCTAAAGAGCCTAGTTTAGCGTGAAAGTGTGATTTTCGGTTTTTTTTTAAGCCAAATTGAGTTCGATTTTCATTTTGCGTCATTCACTCATGATTAAAATAAGGTTATTCTTTTGAGGTTAGTTTTTGTTTATTTCTAATATTTTATTAATAATGTTAGGTTTATTATTAATTATTTGCATTGGCAAGAGAAAGTTGTGTGAGTGTTTCACACCAGATTTTTAGTTAAACAAACACAACTTATACTACCCAGAGCGTATACAATATATCGCAGAACCTTTTGTAGGTTATCTGTACGAATATAACTGTTTGTTACCGTAAACAGAAATGTTCACAGTGCTGAACGAAATCTGATACGCAGTGTAATAATGCTGTGAAGTTCAAGCTAAACAAAAATGCCTTTTTCTGACTCTTAACAAAAGCCATGAACGAGTGGCTAACTACTGTGATGTTTCTCTTTCCACAATCCGAAAAATAAAAAAGGAAATTAAAGACGTGAAGAAGCTATTTTTGAACAGTTTAGTTGACACCTGGTAAAAAAAAGAAACGGTTAGGTAGATACTAGTGAGACTGATAGTGAAGACGCTGGTGACAGCGATAGTAAAGAAGGCGATTCATTCGTAAAAAATTTTGTTCCGATGGAATAAGGTAGATGGTAAATACAGTAAATCAAACATTTCTAGTCATATAATTAAGCTGTAGGCAATATTACCGGTCACATTTATATCTTATAAGGTTTATGAAGAAAACATTTTCTCGGAATAAACCACAGCTTACAAAATGTATGTAGGAACTGCACAGTAGTGAAATGTATGAGTAGTGTCTCACTGTTGAGGTTCGCAGCACTCAAATTTTCACTTCCATTTCTCACAACCAAATTCATACGCAAAAGGCAATCTCGTGACTTCAGTATCCACAGAATGGCCCATATGTCGGTTTCCCAATATTTACGGAAATCGGAAGAAATGTTAATGGATTAAAAAACCTATAGACAAAAAAAAATATTATATGAACTGTACATATTATTATTATCTTGAAAATGTTGTTGTTGTTTAGGTTATCAGCCAAAAGGCTGGTTTGAACCTCTAGAGGTTTTACTAAGTAAAACGAGGAGTGAGGTGGTTTAAAATTGCCTTCCTCACTGAGTGGAAAAGTACGCTTAACAGCATGCCGGACCCTCTGAAAAGCACAAATTTTCCACTCTGCAAATGACACCTTCACTTCTTTCACCACAGGGTCTGGCTGTATAATAAAATTCATTACTTTCAGAGGAGATAACTCTGATTAGTGTCTTTTACACCTCTACCTCTTCTGTTCTTAAATGATTCAGTCATTTAATTGGCTGACCATGTGGTAAGAAACAGAACTATTTATTTTAGCCCTGCAACTAACAGATCGAGTTTAAATAATTTGACACTCCACCTGTCTGTTATGGGCAGTTGAAAATGTTATAGCAGGTGTTCAAAATGTCCACCATGATTCTCTATACACTTTATACATCGACTTAAAACTGACTCACAATTTTTCAACAGTAACATTTTATCGTCATTTACTGTAACCCCCTTTTGCTCACGCGAAACACCTATGAATCGCTACCAAAGCAAAATTGGCATAGGGGACAAGAAGGAGAAAAGAAAAAAACACCCGAAAAAGAGACTGCGGTGATGTGGTGTAAAAAATTTAACAAATAGATTTAAATTAGTAAAAAGATTTAATAAAATTAAGCAAAAGATTAGGTAAACTTAGTAAAAGGAGCAGACAATAAATTTTTAAATTAGGTTAATAAGAAAGTTACATAGTTATCTAAATATTAATTAGAATTACCATAATTAATTAATATAATAAAATAATAATAAATGAGCTCAATAATTAAATATTTTTTGTACTGGATCCAGAAAAGATTTGAGAAAATTGTTAAGTTAAATACTAAAATCGGTATTATAATAAATATTATTACAAAAGAATCAAAATAAAATCAATTAATAATCAGATTTTTATAAAAAGAGATTAAATAAAAGAATTTAAATAAGTAAAAGCATGATTAGCTTATTACTTAAAAATCAGATCTAATAGTTAAAAAATTTTTTTTTTTATAAAAAAAATTAAAAATATTTTTATTCACAATTATAGGTAACACAAGATATTTTATGTAACAGAACATAATATTTCCAAAATCAAAATTTATGCAATAATTTTGTTTGAAATAATATAAAGTATTTTTATAATGTTGAAGAAATACATTAATAAAAGCCAAAATTTAATTCAATAATTGGTTAACGAGGTAGGCCCAAAACATGCTTTGACCAGAATTAAGTAAAATTTGCATGCTGTCGCCAACATAAGAAAATTTTGTATCATATTTAATGATTTACATAATAATAATGATAATAATGAAATTACATTTTTATAACAAATATTAAAAAATTTAGTAATTTTTTATGAAAGAAAGAAGATTCGAATAAGAAGAAAGCAAGTCGATCCCGGCAGAACTTTGCTAGTTAACTAGCAGCAGACAAGTTCAAGCAAAACAAGGGCGACGTGTCCTTTTTTTTAAAAAAAATGGAGAATCCAGGTTAATCATAGGCGATAATTCGGAAACAGGAAAAATATATCTTCTCCCAAAAGAAATGAATACAGATGAGTAGTATTAAAGTATTGGTATGTGAGGCTTTAATTCTTGCCGCATCGTGAGGGTAGATAGGTAATAAATGGAAGAATCTCCACCCCAAGACTGGTACAAGACTGATACCCCAAAGCTGGTCCCTGCAAAGAGCAGAAAACCAGGACTTAGAAAATGAGGGCCACCGCAAAAGACAAACAAAAGAATAAAAGTAGATAAACCCCAACAGCACAGAAAAGATATAAAAAAAATTTAAAGAGCGATTAAAGATTTAGTATAAATTTAAAAATTTAAATTACCCAAAAGGGGTTTACAAAATTTACAAAATTTAGAAAAACATTTTCGGTTTCAATGGGTTTTAACTACCAGTAAAAGAAATAAAGAGACTTACCGTAAAACGGGAAAACAATTGGTCAAACAGCACAGCAGCAGCATAACGCCCCGAAAAGACTCAAAACCATAATTACGGCATATAAAAATCACGATCCGATCATCGTCGAGACCAACTGCAAAGAGAGCGAGAAGAACCAAACTTCCCAAAAGGAAACCTCGGCTCTGACGTCACCGACCCCTTCCATCCCGCTAGACAAATACCCAAAAACATGAAAAGCAGGATGAAACGGATCTTACACGACAGAATACAGATAACAGCAGTCGGCAGTACAAAGTCAGAACGAAAAGCTAATCGATAACGAGATAACGGATTGCGGCGACATAAAAGATACGAAATTTTAAATGCAACAAGACAGAATAAGGAAAAGATTAATAATTAAAATTTCGTAACATTAAATAAAATGTTACATTACCTAGTGAAATGCAATATCAATTGAACTTTTTAGTTCGTGCATGTTTTTTGGCTTGAAAGAATACACTAGTTCCATTACAATGTCCCGAAGTGAAAAATCACATGGCGTTAAGTCTGGCGAGCGCGCAGGCCATTCGATTGTATCACGACGACCAATCCATTTATCAACTTTGGAATTTAAAAACTCACGAACTTCAATACGGAAATGTGCTGGGGCACCATCTTATTGCCAGATGAAGGACAAAATGGTAACTATACGGATACGTACCTAACACTAGCTACTGTTACAGACAACAAATAAATGTTGTACGTGATGCTGCCAACATTACACTGTTACCAACTTATCAAAATTAAATGTCCTATCTCATTGGAAAACCGACATATGGGCCACCCGGTATAATAACTTTGGTTTCATTTCCTTTGGTCGATTTTCATTTTGCGTCTTTCACTCATGATTAAAATAAGGTTATGTTTTTTTGAGGTTAGTTTTTTGTTTATTTCTAATATTCGCTTATATTTTTTATTATTTGCATTGGTAAGAGAAAGTTGTGTGAGTGTTTCACACCAAATTTTTTTGTAAAGAAAAGGAGTTGGCCTGAGAAGTTGCACTGCGTGTTCACTTAACTCGGGAATATCCTTCTTCATAATGAGATCAAGCCCACTTAGTTTCATAAGAAAGCTTAGAAAAAAAGCTAAATAAAAAATCTATTCGTAAAGAGGAATCGAATGACACTATTTATGTTTCCGATTCCGACTTTGATTTCTTGAATTGTGGTTTTGGGCCACTTCCGGTCGAAACCGAAATTTCAATCACAATTATTTCTGTATCTACTCTTTAAAGGTATCGAATGACATGTAGGCAATTTTTTGTTTCCAAATTCCGACTTTGATTTCTTAACTTTTTGGCCACTTCCGGTCGAAACAGGAACTTTAAACCCGATTATTACTGTATGTATTCTTTAAAGGTATCGAACTTTTTTTTCTTTCCTAATTCCGACTTTGATTTCGTAACTTTTGGGCCACTTCCGGTCAAAACCGGAACTTTCAACCCAATGATTACTGTATGTACCCTTTAAATGTATCGAAATTTTTTCTTTTCAAATTTCGACTTTGATTTCTTAACTTTTGGGCTACTTCCGGTCAAAACCGAAACTTTAAACCCAATGATTTCTGTATCTACTCGTTAAAGGTATTGAATGACATTATTTTTGTTTCCAAATTCCTACTTAAATTTCTTGACTTCCAGTTTTGAACCACTTCCATTCAAAACTGGAACTTCAAACCCAATCCATGCCAACTAACTTTTTGTGTAGATTACGAATCTTTAATTGATGTGTGAAGGACCCACCATTGGGCTTTCCGGAGCCCAACCATCCCCTGCCATACCTAGACCATGGATCTACTGGCAGCCTTCTTGACGCCCTCAGTTTCTTTCGTGCAAAGTTACACAGACTGGGCCAAAAGTGACCCCCTCCGCTTCGGCAACATTCGGCCTCAGCATCATCGGTATATTTCTGTAGGCCGAAGCCTACCCAGCACTTTCTTCGGTGCCAAATTTGCCATCCAAAGCGGCATTATATCCCCACGATCCTTTACCTAAATCCCTCGAAAATTTACAAAAACCGAAAAACAAATTCCTCCAACTAAACGATTTCAATGAGCATTCCACCCGAATCCATTTTCGAGGGTATGAAGGTTGAAGTACTTTATCAACGCGCCTCGAACATTACACAGCTCCCCAACGTTTCCGAACAAAAACACATAGGCCCTACTTTTGTTTTGTTTTTTCCCGAAAACCGTTTGTTTTTATCTTTTGTAGTTTCTGATATCTGGATTTGATGGAGGTAGGGTCATTAGAATTAATTAAAATTACCGCCAATAATCTGAACTTTTTACTATAGGTAATTATATTCAAAGTATTTGTTATTTTATGGTATAATTTTAAATTTTTGATTAACACAGATTTTTTCTTATTTTAAAGCGGTAAAAATTTAAGTAGAAAGAATTGAGAGAGGATAATTGGGCACGAATGGTACTTGAAAAAAGGGGTTGAAATTATCAGTTGATCTTTATAAGAATAAAGAAAGGGTTGTTAAAGAGGGTGCAAAGAAAATAAGATGGAGATTTTTCGTAAGTTATTGAGATGAGTCGCGAAGAAAAAGCTTTTAAGGATTGCAGAATTTTACTGAGCTTTAAAAATACAATTCTTCCTTTTTTTATGTTAAACTTATTTTTCAACGCATTAAATTGAAATAATGTAGTATATTATATATATAAAGAGGAATGTCAATATTAATAAATCAATTATTTGGTTAATATAATAATTCAATAATTAATATTAACGAGGGATATCTCTAAAGTAAATACCGTTCCACGGTTAAAAATTCTGGTGTAAAACAATCACAAGACTTTCTCTTGCCAATGCAAATAATGAACACTATAACCTAACATAAGAAACATAACATTAGAAATTAATAAAAATCAATCCCAAAAAACATAACCTCATTTTAATCGTGAGTGAATGTTACAAAATAAAAACCAACCTCAATTGGGCTTAAAAATACGGAAAATCGCTCTATGACGCTTAACTAGGCTCTATAGAGAAAAATGTTTAAAATAAAAGTTGCAGATCTTTTAATTTCCTATAAATTTGATTATACTTTTGTCGTAAAATGCATACTAAGGACAAAATCTAAAAGAAATATTTTTTTACAGATTTTTATGAATAAGAAAATCACTAATTTACTGCTGAAATAGGCGTTATACAAAAAAAAAATTGGAATAAAAGTTGTAGATTTTTAAATTGTCTACAACTATAATTATATGCTTTTGCCCTAAAATACATTTTAAGGCAGTAATGTTAAATAAACATTTTTTCTACGAGAGAACACGCTCCATAGCCTAAGTATTTCAGCAGACATTGCGCCTACCCTATCTTGTAGAGCACAAAATATTTTGTAAACGAGCAGATTTTTAACGATATCGTAGAAGCTGTTTTTAAGAAAAATACAAAAAAAGTGAAAAATTACACGAATAAACTACTACTTCCGGTTGACTGATTTTGATGAAAATGTTCGTAACAGGTTCTTTATACAAAACTTACAAAACTTAAGTTTCAAGTTTGTACGATGTTCCGTTTTTGAGATATTTTGTTCACATTACACTAATACCAATCGCTCAAAACATGTTTTTTGGGTTTAGAGGATCTGAAAAAGTGTAGATCCTGTGAAAACTCGATTTCTTAAAATTGACATGAAAACAATACTTTTCTTCATATAATATTCATTAGGCAAAAGAAAGTAAGTAACAATAATAAAGTTTTACATGTTAACAAGATTGTGTGAAATTTCGCGGCCCTGTGGTTAAGATTCTCTGGTGGGTTGAATATACCCTTTCCACTTGTGTTGTTGTTGTTTAGGTCATCAGCCAAAAGGCTGGTTTGAACCTGTAGAGGTTTTACTAAGTAAAGCGAGGAGTGAGGTGGCTTACCATGCCTTCCTCACTGAATGGAAAAGTACGCTTATCAGCATGCCGAGCCCTCTGAAAAGCACATATTTTCCACTCTGCAAATGACACCTTCACTTCATTCACCACAGGGTCTGGCTGTATAATAAAATTCATTACTTTCAGAGGAGATAACTCTGTAGTGTCTTTTACACCTCTACCTCTTCTGTTCTTAAATGATTCAGTCATTTAATTGGCTGACCATGTGATAAGAAACAGAACATTTTATTTTAGCCCAGCGATGAACAGATTGAGAGTAAATAATTTGACTCTCCACCTGTCTGTCATGGGCAGACCTTTCCACTTACGACCTAAAAAATATAAAAGCAATAATTTTTTTCCCTATATTTATAATTACGGAAATCACAGGGACACGAGCCTTCATGTAATTTTCATAAAATTCATTTTATAAAGTTAATACCATTTTCCGTTAATTTTTAAATTCCTAATATGTGTACGTTGCAATCTGTTCAATTGAGAACAATAAGCAACCCGATGACCCAATGAGATGAGGATAATGTGTATGACGTGTAAATGAGGTGTAGTCTTGTACAGAACCAGGTTGACGATTCCTGAGAGAGTATGGTTAATTGAACCCCAACCATCAAAGTAGCCTACACCGGCAACCACTGTCTAGTATTCAAATCCGTACAAAAAAAACTATCTTTACTAGGATTTGAACCAGGAACCTTCGTCTCCAAAATTTCCGTTAATAATCAAGTTTTTTATCATTCTTTTATGTTTTTTATGAACAAAGGGTTCACCAGATGTAATGAAGATTGGTTCATGATTACTATGAAAAGTAATATTTACTTTATTATTTTCTCTTTCCTATATAAATATATAAGAAGGAAAGTATTGTTTTCATGTCGATTTTAAGAAATCCACTCTTCACCGGATATACTTGTTTTCAGAACCCCTGAACCTAAAAGACATGTTTTTAGCGATTGGTCTGTGTGTGTGTGTGTGTGTGTGTGTGTGTGTACGCGCGCGCGCGTGTGAACAGAATATCTTAAGAACGGAAAATCGTACGAACTTGAAACTTGAAACAAACTTGAAACTTAATTTAGACCCCACTACCGGACCCGAAACAAACATTTTCATTCAAATTGGTCAACCGGAAGTAGTTATTTTTCGTGTAATTTTTCACTTTTTTGCGATTTTTCAAAAACTGATCCTACGACTTTTTTTAAAAAATCACCTCGTTTACTAAATTTTTTATGCTTTACAAGATAGGGTAGGCGTTATGTCTGCTCAAATTCTTAAAAAGGCTTTTTCCACGTAAAAAAACTTGTTTCTTTAAGATTGCTGCTTTAATATGCATTTTAGCACAAAAATGTATATAATAAAAGTTGTAGAAAATTAAAAATCCAAAATGTTTTATTAAGATTTTTTTTTGTGTAATGCTTAGTTTAGCTGTAATTAGCGATTTTCTGTATTTTTTTCTCACGGAAACGTGTGGAAAATCGGTTTTTTAAGATTTCGGCCTTAGTATGCGCTTTACGACAAAAAAGTATATAATCAAATCTATAGGAAATTAAAAGATGTACAACTTTTGTTGAAAACATTTTTCTCTACAGAGCCTAGTTTAGCGTGAAAGAGTGATTTTCTGTATTTTTAAGCCAAACTGAGGTTAATTTTCGTTTGCGTCTTGCACTCATGATTAAAATTAGGTTATGTTTCTTGAGGTTAGTTTTTTGTTTATTTGTAATGTTTTATTACTAATATTAGGTCACATTGTTCATTATTTGCATTGGCAAGAGCAAGTCATGTGAGTGTTTCACATCAGATTTTTTGATGTTCTTTGTGAACAAAGGGTTCACCAGATGTAATCAAGGTTGGTTCAGGATTTCAATGAAAAGTAATGTTTACTTTATTTGTAGTAATAGATTTAATAGCTGTTTGCCATTGTGAGTGAATTTATGGGATATCGTTTAGGTTTATGAAAGATTTTTTTCTCGTAATATTTTTGTTACTTCTACTCACAGTAAATATGTGTTTAGGTGAAGTGATAAACTGTGAACGACATTCGATTCAATGGGAAAAAGAAAACCTGGTGGAAGTAATCTAGTAAGATAGCGTCGTATTGGAAAATACAATGGAAACTATTTTTCCTGCCTCTGAACATAAACCCGGTGGCAGTACTCTAATAAAGAGGGAAATAAAAATATTCCTGTTCAAATCAGTTCTGATAGATTTACGAGTAGTTTTCTTTTTATTTACGTTTTTTTATTTGACAATAAACGGAAAATCTTGTGTAAAATATTCTCACTATTTTTCCGTGCCAATGTTGAATATATGACCAAACACCGGGTTGGTCTAGAGGTAAAGTCGTCGCCAAAATCAGCTGTGAAACAGCTGATTTTAGGAGACGAAGGTTCCTGGTTCTAATTCTAATAAAGGTAGTTACTTTTATACGGATTTGAATACTAGACAGTGGTTACCGGTGTACTTTGATGGTTGGGGTTTAATTAACCATACTCTCTCAGGAATGGTCGGACTGGGTCTGTACAAGACTAAACGTCATTTACACGTCATACACATCATCTTCATCTCATTGGGTCATGGGGTTGCTTATTGTTCTAAATTGAACTGATTGCAACGTACACAAATTAGAAATAAAAAAATAACAAAAAAAAGTTTAATATAATGAATAATAATTAGAGAAAGTGTGGGTAATGTGTTTCCTTATTACTTTCTCTTACCTGTTGTTGTTTAGGTCATCTACCAAAGGGCTGGTTTGAACCTTTAGAGGTTTTACTAAGTAAAAACAAGGAGTGAGTTGGTTTACAATTGCCTTCCTCACTGAGTGGAAAAGTACGATTATCAACATGCCGGGCCCTTTGAAGAGCACATATTTTTCACTCTGCATATGACACTATCAATTAATTCACTACAAGGTTTGGCTTCATAATGAAATTCATTACTTTCAGAGGAGATAACTCTGATTAGTATCTTTTACACCTCTACCTCTTCTGTTCTTAAATAATTCATTCATTTAATTGGCTGACCATGTGATATGAAAAAGAATTATTTGTTTTAGCCGTGCAACGAACAGATTGTGCGTAAATATTCTCTTTCCTATATAAATATGTAGGAAGGAACGTATTGCTTTCATGTCGTTTTAAAGAAATCGAGTATTCACCGGATCTACACCTTTCAGACCCCCTGAATCCAACAAACATGTTTTTAGCTATTGTTCTGTGTGTGTATGTGTGTGCGCGCGCGCGTAAGAATAGAATGTATAAAGAACGATACCACTAGAGGAACAGTCACAAGCATTTTCATCAAAATTGGTCAACCGGAAGTAGTAATTTTTTCGTGTTATTTTTCACGTTTTTGCGATTTTCTCAAAAACGGCTGCTACGATTTTTTTTAAATCGCCTGATGTATTAATTTTTTTATGCTCTACAAGTTAGAGTAGGCGCTTTGTCTGCTGAAATTCTTCGGGAGATTGTTTTCGCGTAAAAATATGGTTTGTTAAAATTGCGCCTTTAATATGCATTTTAGCGCGAAAATGTATATAATCAATGTTGCAGAAAAATTGAAAACCTACAACTTTTATTTCAAACATTGTTTTGTACAACGCTTATTTTAGCGGTAATTAGCAACTTCGTTTTTTTTCTCACGAAAACGTGTAAAAAAATTGATTTTTTTAAAGAGCTTTACTATTAGGTTTACGACAAAAGTGTATAGTCAAATTTATAGTACCTAAATTAAAAAATTCACACTTTTATTAGTGTCATTTTTCTTTAGAGAGCCTAGTGTAACGCGAAAGAGTGATTTTTCGTATTTATAAGCCAGCCTGAGGTTGATTTTCATTTTGCGTCTTTCACTCATGATTAAAATGAGGTGTTTTCTGAGGTTAAAGTTGAAGTGAAAACAAAACACGAATAAACTACTACTTCCGGTTGATTGATGAAAATGTTCGTATCGGAACTTTTAGTAGGTTCTAACTTAAGTTTCCAGTTTCAACGTCATACGATGTTTCGTTCTTGTGATATTTTGTTCACATACAAACACACACACACGCGCGCGCGCACACACAGACCAATCGCTCAACATTGGTTTCTTGGGTTCTGTAAACGTAGGCTATATATCCGGTGAATACTCGATTTCGAAAAATTGACATGAAAACAGTACTTTCCTTCCTATATATTCATATAGGCAAGACAAAGTAAGTTAGGACAAGAAAAAGTAGCCTATTGTTTTCATATCTTAAATAATTTTTTATATGTTTAAGTATGCCTGTTTTTTTTTTACTTTCTCTTGCCTATATGAATATATATGAAGGAAAGTATTGTTTTCATGTCGATTTTTCGATATCGAGTTTTCACCGGATCTATACGTTTTCAGACCCCCCTGAACCCAAAAAAACATGTTTTTAGCGATTGGTCTGTGTGTTTGTGAACAGAATATCTCAAGAACGAAACATTGTACGAACTTGAAACTTAAAACTTAAGTTTCGTACCACTACCGGACCCGACACGGAACATTTTCATCAAAATCGGTCAACCGGAAGTAGTAGTTTACTCGTGTAATTTTTCACTTTTTTGCAATTTTCTCAAAAACTGGTCCTACGTTTTTTTTTTAAATCGCCTGGTTTACTCATTTTCTTATGCTCTACAAGATAAGGTAGGTGTCATGTTTGCTGAAATTCTCGGTGAGGCTGTTTCCACGTAAAGAAATTGTTTTTTAAGATTACGGCTTTAATATAAATTTTAACGCAAAAATGTATATAATAAAAGTTGTAGAGAATTAAAAAACCTACAACTTTTATTTCAAACATTTTTTGTATAACGCTTAGTTTAGCGGTAATTAGCAATTTTCTGTTTTTTTCTCACGAAAACGTGTGAAAAATCGATTTTTTTTTTTAGATTTCGGCCGTAGTATGCACTTTACGACAAAAGTGTATATAATTAAATTTATAGAAAATTAAAAGATCTACAACTTTTATTTTAAAAATGTTTCTCTACAGAGCCTAGTTTAGCGTGAAAGCGTGATTTTCCGTATTTTTAAGCTAAACTGAGGTTGATTTTCATTTGCGTCTTTCACTCATTTTTAAAATTTGGTTATGTTATTAAAGTTAGTTTTTTGTTTATTTCTAATGTTTTCTTAATAATGTTAGGTTTATTGTAAATTTTTGCATTGGCAAGAGAAAGTTGTGTGAGTGTTTCACACCAGATTTTTAAATTTAAATTCAGTAAAAATGCAAATAAAGAAACAATGAAAGCTACCGATCCAAATTAGTTAACGTATCAGTCAGTTGTATATTATTTTTTTTGAAAAAATTCACGTTTTACATTTATGTTTAGTTTGCACGATATAAAAAATGCAGTACGTAGTGCAGATAAATCAAATACAGGTTTTTTCAAAAATATGACTAGTTTCTACATTACATGAATGTTGTACAAAAATCTGGTGTGTAAAACTTACACGAATTTTTCTTTCGAATATAAATAATGAAAAATATAACCTATGGGTAATCATGAGTAAACAGTGTACAATAAAAACCAAACTAATTTTAATCATGAGTGAATGACGCAAAATAAAATCAACTTCCGTTCGACTTGAAATTACGAAAAATCAGTATTCTTCTATCGGCTATGTGGAGAAAAACGCTTGTATACAAAAAAGAGTAGGATTTTTCATTTCTCATAACATTCATTATTCTACACTTTTTTTTAAATGCTTATTAATGCTGTAATCTTTAAAAAACAAGTTTTTTATGACAGCACAGCCTTCTCAAGAATTTCAGCAGACATGGCACCTACCCTGTAGAACATAAAACAATTTAGTAAATGAGGTAATTTAAAAAATATCGTTAGAGCCTTTTTCGAGAAAATCACAAAAAAACGTGATGTATCACACGAGCATTTTACTACTCCCGGTTGACCGATTTTCATGATGAAAATTAAATTATGTTTTTCATTTTAAATTGAAAAGAAATAATCTTGTGAGTCTTGTGAGTGTTTTTCACCGGATCTACACGTTTTCAGACTCCCTGAACCCAAAAAATATGTTTTTTTAGCGATTGGTCTGTGTGTGTTTGTGTGTGCGTGAGCGTGTGTGTGTGTGTGTGTGTGTGTGTGTGTGTGTGAACAGAATATCTCAAAAATGGAATCTCGTACGAACTCGAAATTTGAAAGTTATGTTAAACACCACTACCAGACCCGACACGAACATTTTTCATCAAAATCTGTCAACCGTAAGTAGTAGTTTAATCGTGCATTTTTCACTTTTTGCGAGTTTCTCAAAAACTGGTCTTACTATTTTTTTAAAAGTCGCCAAGTTTACTTAATTTCTTTGCTTTACAAGATAGGGTAGGCGTCATGTCTGCTGAAATTCTTGGTGAGGCTGTTTTCTCGTAAAAAATTGTTTTTATAGTATTGCGATTTTAATATGTATTTTAGCACAAAGATGTATATAAATAAACGTTGTAGACAATTTAAAATCCTACAACTTTTATTTCAAACATTTTTTTGTATAACCCTTAGTTTAGCGGTAATTAGCAATTTTATGTTTTTTTTCTCACGTAAACTTGTGAAAAATTTATTTTATTTTAAATTTTGGCCTTAGTATGCATATAACGACAAAAGTGCATAATAAAATTTATAGGAAATTAAAAGATCTACAACTTGTATTTTGAGTATTTTTCTGTAGAGAGCCTAGTTTAGAGTGAATGAGTGATTTTCTGTATTTTTACGCCAAATTGAATTTTATTTTCATATTGCGTCTTTCACTCATGATTAAAATTAGGTTGTGTTTATTGGGGTTAGTTTTTTTGTTATTTCTAATGTTAGGTTATACTGTTAAAATGATTTGCATTGGCAAGAGAAAGTCGTGTGAGTGTTTTACACCAGATTTTTAATTGAAAAAAAAACTGCGAAACCCCCAACAAATTATATCTATATCGTTGGATATTGAAAACTCTTGAATTTTAATAATTGGCAAAAAACTGGAAATGTGAAAACTATCAATTTCTTTCGTTCCGGGTACCCTTAAGCCAAACTAAGGTTGGTTTCATTTTGCTTCATTCACTCATGATTAAAATAAGGTTATAATTTTTAAGGTTAGTTTTAGTTTAATTCTAATATTAGGTTATATTGTTCGTTATATGTATTGGCCTGCCCGCAACAGACAGGTGGAGTGTCAAATTATTTACACTCAATCTGTTAGTTGTAGGGCTAAAATAAATAGTTCTGTTTCTTATCACATGGTCAGCCAATTAAATAACTGAATCATTTAAGAACAGAAGAGGTAGAGGTGTAAAAGACACTAATCAGAGTTATCTCTTCTGAAAGTAATGAATTTCATTATACAGCCAGACCCTGTGGTGAATGAAGTGATGAAAGTGTCATTTGCAGAGTGGAAAATATGTGCTTTTCAGAGGGCCCGGCATGCTGATAAGCTTCCACTCAGTGAGGAAGGCAATGGTAAACCACCTAACTCCTCGCTTTACTTTGTAAAACCTCTAGAGGTTCAAACCAGTCTCTTGGCTGATGACCTAAACAACATATGTATTGGCAAGATAAAGGTCGTGTGAGTGTTTCACACCAGATTTTTAATGTTACGTTAAGGTTTTTGAAACACCCGTTGTATTGTAGTCATCTATTTGAGCAGTAAATATTTAATTTCGAAACAAATGAAATCCAAATTTGTGGGGTTTCGATAATGAATTCTCGTATTATTCCTGGCATTATATTATTGTATTGGATCTCATTTCGAAAATGTTTACTGGCAGAGATTATTTAATATAAAGTATTTTAAAATCTAAAATTTGTAAATATTTGGATCATAAACAAATACAGAGTGCAATTCAAATTATTAAATTCATATATTGTGTATTTATTTGTACTGACAATTTTATTGAAATTCAATTAACTCAATTCTTTTGTTTGCGTTTAATATCATTTTATTTTACTATGAACATTATAGTTTATAATAAACTGCGCAGTTTGCTCAAAATTAATTATTATTTTGTTTTTTAAATCTGGTGTGAAACCCTCACATGTTTTTGTCTTACCAATGCAAATAATGAACAATATAACCATAACATTAGTAATAAAATATTAGAAATAAACAAAAAACTAACCTCAATTAACATAATTTAAATTTTAATTATGAGTGAATGATGCTAAATGAAAACCAACCTAAGATTGGCTTAATAATACGGAAAATCACTCTTTCACACTAAACTAGACTCTGTAGAGAAAAGTGCTTACAATAAAAGTTGTAGATCATTTAATTTTCTATAAATTTCATTATATACGCTATTGCCGTAAATTGCATTCTAACGCTGAAATCTTAAAAAAATCGATTTTTGTACACGTTTTCGTGAGAAAAGAACAGAAAATCGCTAAGTACCGCTAAATTAAGCCTTATACAAACAAATGTTTGAATTAACAGTTGCAGTATTTTAATTTCTCTACAACTTTTATTATAAACATTTTTGTGATAAAATGCATATTAAAGTCGCAATCTTAATAAAACAAATTTTTACGCAAAAACACACTCCAAGAATTTCAGCAGTCATGGCGCCTACCCTATCTTGTAGAGCACAATTAATAATGTAGTAAATGAGGCGATTTTAAAAAAACATCGTAGACCGTTTTTGAGAAAATTGCAAAAAAGTGAAAAATGACACGAATAAACTAGGTACTACTTCCAGTTGACCAATTTTGATAAAAATGTTCATGTCGCGTCCTAGTAGTACCTAACTTAAGTTTTAAGTTTTAAGTTCGTACGATGTTACTTTGTACAACCACACGCACACACCAATCGCTTTCGCTACCACCGTTATTTTTGTTACACGATTTCATGTGCCGATTTATGTTTTACCATTTTTTTTGTATTTACTCTTAAATATACTTACAAAGTGCAAGATTTTTGCAAAAACAGTGATTTACTAAAAATAAAAAATCTGGTGTGGAACACTCATACAACTTTCTCTTGCCAATGCAAAAAATTAACAATAATCCTAGCATTAGTAATGAAAACAAAAAACTATCCTCGATAAATATAACCTAATTTTACTCATGAGTGAAAGACGCAAAATGAAAATCGACCTCAGTTTGGTTTAAAAATACGGAAAATCACTCCTTCACACTAAACTAGACTCTGTAGAAAAAAATGCTTTAAATAAAGTTTTAGATCTTTTTATTTCCTATAAAATTAATTATATACACTTTTTTCGTAAAATGCATACTAAGGCCGAAATCTTAAAAAAATCAATTTTTCACACGTTTTCGTGAGAAAAAACAGAAAATCGCTAATTACTGCTAAACTAAGCGTTATAAAAAAAATGTTTGAAATAAAAGTTGTAGGTTTTAAAATTCTCTACAACTTTTATTTATAAGTTTTTTGGCTAAAATTTATAATGGAGCCGTAATCTTAAAAAAATAATTTCTTTACGTGAAAACAGCCTCACCAAGAATTTCAGCAAACATGACGCCTACCCTATCTTGTAAAGAATAAAAAATTTAATAAACCAGGCGATTTTTAAAAAAATAGTAGGACCAGTTTTTTAGAAAATCGCAAAAAAGTGAAAAATTTCACGAATAAACTACTTCTGGTTGACCGATTTTGATGAAAATGTTCCTGTCGGATCCGGTAGTGGTATGTAACCTAAGTTTCAAGTTTGTACGATGTTCCGTTCACACACACACACACACTCATTCATACACACACTCACACGCGCGCGCGCACGCACGCACGTACGCGCGCACACACATACACGCACACACAGACCAATCGCTAAAAATATGTTTTTTGGGTTCAGGGGTCTGAAAACGTATAAATCCGGTGAAAACTCGATTTTGAAAAATCGACATGAAACAATACTTTCCTTCCTATAATTTATATTCATATAGGCAAGAGAAAGTAAAAAGAAGAGTAGAATGTTTACTGTGTGCCGAGGTTAAAAAAGGAGCGATAGGTTCACTGCCGGCTTTTAAAAAGAGATACGAGAGCGCGCTAGGCAGGCCCGAATCATAACCTAAAAAAACACTTTTTAACTGCATGCAATTTACAATTAAAAAATTAACTGTTTAAAAGTTAAAATTAACATTTAAAAGTTTAACTGTATGCTTAGGCTGAAATCTTTAAAAAATCGATTTTTTCACTCGTTTTCGTGAGAAAAAAAACAGTAAATCGCTAATTACCGCTAAACTAAGCTTCATCCAAACAAATGTTTGAATTAACAGTTGCAGCATTTTAAATTCTCTACAACTTTTATTATAAACATTTTTGTGATAAAATGTATATTAAAGTCGCAATCTTAAAAAGAACAATTACGCAAAAACAGCCTCTCCAAGAATTTGAACTCAAAAATACTTTTTTTTTAATTCCTAATAAATGTGTACGTTGCAATCTGTTCAATTCAGAACAATAAGCAACCCCATGACCCAATGAGATGAGGATGATATGTATGACGTGTAAATGAGGCGTATTCTTGTACAGACTCAGACCGACCATTCCTGAGAGAGTATGGTTAATTGAACCCCAACCATCAAAGTACACCGGTAACCACTGTCTAGAATTTAAATCCGTATAAAAGTAACTATTTTTACAAGGATTTGAACCAGGAACATTCGCCTCCGAAAATCAGCTGTTAAACAGCTGATTTTGGCGGCGACTTTACCTTTTGACCAACCCGGTGGGTCTTAAAAAGAAATACCAAACTATAATATATTTGTAAGGGTAAATATGGGTGGTAATTTTCAAAAACGTGATCACTCCTGTTCTTTTGCCCGTCCGTCACGCACAAATTTTAGAAACTAGAAACGGTTTGCGGATTCGTAATTTACTGAAAAGGTTCGTGTGCCTAAATTGGGTTCGAAGTTCTAGTTTTGATCAGAAGTGGGTCAACACCGGAAACAAGAAATCTAAGTCGGAAACTACAACGGATAGCAACGAACGGTTTTCGGATTCGTTATCTACACAAAATGTTAGTGGCCCAAACCGGAAGTAAAGAAATTAAAGACCGAATTAGGAAACAGAAATAGTGTCATTCTATTCGTTGTAAAGAGTAGATAAGAAATCACAAACGGTTTTTGCCATAATTCAAATGTAACCTTTAAAAAAAATGCCACCAGGCGTGAGAAGCGTCATCTTATAAAAGAGATATTTGAAAATAATTTTTACTTTCTCATGCCTACATGAATATGTAAGAATGAAAGTATTGTTTTCATGTCAATTTTAGGAAATTGAGTTTTCATAAGATTTACACGTTTTCAGACCATCTGAACTCAAACAACATGTTTTACCGATTGGTCTCTGTGTGTGTGTGTGTATGTGTGCGTGCGCGCGCACGTGCGTGTGTGTGTGTGAACAAGATATCTCAAGAACGGAACATCGTACGAATTTGAAACTTGAAACTTAAGTTAGGTACTACTAAAGAACCCGATACGAACATTTTCGGTCAACCGAACAAAATCGGTCAACTGGAAATAGTAGTGTCATTTTTAACTTTATTGCGATTTTCTCCAAAACGGCTCCAACGTTTTTTTTTATAAATCGCCTCATTTACTAAATTTTTTATGCTCTACAAGATAGGGTAGGCGCCATGTCGGCTGAAATTCTTGGAAAGGCTGTGCTCTAAAAAAAATGCCTTTTTACGATTGCAGCCTTTTAGGGGAAAAATGTAGGCTAATAAATGAAAGTTGTACACAGTTTTAAATCTACAACTTTTGTTTCAAACATTTCTTTTTATAACGTGATTTTCTTAGAGATTTTTTTTTTTTATAAAAGTCTGTAAAAAGATTGATTTTTTAAGATTTCGGCCTTAGTATGCATTTTTCGACAAAAGTGTATATTTATAATCAAATTTATAGGAAATTAAACCATTTACAACATTAATATAAGCATTTTTCTCTACAGAGATCTAATGTTAGATTATAGTTTTAAATATTTTCATTGGCAATAGAAACTTGTGTGAGTGTTTCACACCAGATTTTTACTTTCTCTTGCCTATATGAATAGAAATTATAGGAAGGAAAGTATTGTTTTCATGTCGATTTTTCGAAATCGAGTTTTCACCGGATCTATACGTTTTCAGACCTTCTGAACCCAAAAAACATGTTTTTAGTAATTGGTCTGTGTGTGTGTGTGTGTGTGTGTGTGTGTGTGTGTGTGTGTGTGTGTGTGTGTGTGTCTGTGTGTGAACAGAA
Source organism: Catonia carolina (assembly GCA_035578175.1). NCBI lineage: Eukaryota > Metazoa > Arthropoda > Insecta > Hemiptera > Achilidae > Catonia > Catonia carolina. The sequence continues at coordinate 6,884,160 of JAQMRL010000020.1, read as the reverse complement.
TATCTCAAGAACGGAACATCGTACGAACTTGAAACTTGAAACTTAAGTTACATACCACTACCGGACCCGACACGAACATTTTCATCAAAATCGGTCAACCGGAAGTAGTAGTTTATTCGTATAATTTTTCACTTTTTTGCGATTTTCTCAAAAACTGGTCCTACGATTTTTTTAAAAATCGTCTGATTTATTCAATTTTTATTCTCTACAAGATAGGGTAGGCGCCATTTTTGCTGAAATTCTTGGTGAGGCTGTTTTCACGTAAAAACGTTGTTTTTTTAAGATTACGGCTTTAATATGCATTTTAGCGAAAAAAATTATATTAGAAAAGTTGTAGAGAATTTAAAATTCTCTTTTATTTCAAACATTTATTTGTATAACGCTTAGTTAAGCAGTAATTAGCAATTTTCTGATTTTTTCTCACGAAAACGTGTGAAAAATCGATTTTTTTAAGATTTCGGCTTTAGTACGCATATTACGACAAAAGTGTATATAATTAATTTTACAGGAAATAAAAAGATCTACAACTTTTATTTAAAGCATTTTTCACTACAGAGCCTAGTTTAGCGTGAAAGAGTGATTTTCCGTATTTTTAAGCCAAACTGAGTTCGATTTTCATTTTGCGTCTTTCACTCATGATTAAAATAAGGTTATGTTTTTGAGGTTAGTTTTTGTTCATTTCTAATGTTTTAATACTAATTATTGTTAATTCATTTTTGGTTTATTGTTAATTATTTGCATTGGCAAGAGAAAGTTGTGTTAGTGTTTCACACCAGATTTTTTATTGTTGTTTTACTCGTATAGACGAGAAAAATAAAATAAAAAGTTATAATTAAAAACGTGCAAGTTTTTAAATTCATAATGAGTTTGGCGTTCCCTGTTCTATGTATTTAGATATTTATCTGTCTCTTATGTACAGAATTAAACGTCTAACAAATAATAACTGCACTAAATCTCTTGTGAATACACTCAATGTATAAACTGTATTCAACTGAAAAATTAGTTCAGCACGTGTTCGTATTTTCAGTTAAATAGTCATTAGTCTACAGTTAATTCAGGAGATAAAATTGTCGTAGAGTTAAAATAATTAAAGTATAACCTCGTTGATTCGGACTAACTTGCAACAAAAACATTCCGGAATATCGAAAACCCTGGTAGTATTGCTGGTAGTATATGGTGAACGAAACCCTTTTCACCTTTTGAATAACCTTTTTACCTTTTAACTTTCTCTTGCCTAAATGAATATATATGAAGGAAAGTATTGTTTTCATGTCGATTTTTCACCGGATATACACGTTTTCCCTGAACATTCACCCTGAACCCAAAAAAATGTTTTTAGCGATTGGTCCGTGTGTGTATGAACAGCATATCGTACAAAGTTGAAACTTGTACCTTAAGTTAGATACTACTACCGAACCCGACACGAATATTTTCAGCAAAATCGGTCAACAGGAAGTAGTAGTTTATATGTGACATTTTTCACTTTTTGAGATTTTCTCAAAAGTTGCTCTTACGATTTTTATTAAAATTGCCACATTTACTACAATTTTTATGCTCTATAAGATAGGGTAGGCGCCATGTCTGCTAAAATTCTTGAAGAAGCTGTTTTCTTGAAAAAAATATTTTTATTTCATTATTGCGGTTTTAATATGCATTTAAGCGCAAAAATGTGTATAAAAAAAGTTATAGATTATTTCAAAACCTACACCTTTTATTAAAACATTTTTTTTGTATACGCTTTGTTTGGCGGTAATAAGCGATTTTCTGTTTTTTTCACAAAAATGTGTAAAAAATGTGCTTTTTAATATATTCTAACTTTTGCCTCCCCCTACAATTCACCTCCTCAATATTACTTTCTTTTATTGATAGATGTCTTAAGATATGCCCCACTAGCCTATCCCTTCTTCTGGTAAGATGCTTCCATATACAACTTCTTTCATCCACTCGCCTCAGAACCTCTAAATTACTTATTTTGTCCACCCACCTAATTTTTAACATTTTCCTATAACACCACATTTCAAAAATTAAAAATCTACTTAGTAAAATATATATGGCTTTAAAATCATACCACTATGCAAAGTTAACGATTTAATAAAAACTTTGAATATTTAATAAAAACTTTAAAGGTAATTCCAAGTTTCAAATTTAAAAATAACCCTTGAAAATAATTTTTAATATAATTTAAAAATAAACAAATTAAAAACAAATTAATAAAAATTCATCGTCAAAGTAAATATTGACGAAAGAAAAAAAATTCGATATTGTAACAAATAATGAGCATAATAAAAGATGATAGGCGAAGAAATTTGAAAAGTTTAAGTTGTAAAGTTCATAAAACTTCTCAATAAAATTATAATTAACAGTTATTAAAAGGAAAATACACCATATGAAAAGAAGGAAAATATATCTTTAAATAATTTTGTTTAAAAACAAATTGTTTACTTTTTATTATTTCTTTCCTTATATATCGATAAAAACCTGGTGTGAAACACTCACACGACTTTCCCTCCCAATGTACACAATAAACAATATAACCTATGTTTTAATTAATCATGAGTGAGTAACGCAAAAATTTGCATTTTTTTTTTTTTTTTATTGAGTGATGATGCCTACATAAGCCTTGGGCTTGAGCGTAGGTAATGACATGTGGTGATTTACAGATGAAAAAAATGCCAGACCTGACCGGGAATCGAACCCGGGACCCCGGCATAGTAGCCAGTTGCGCTGACCACTACACCACGGGCCGAGATTTAAAATTTATTTTAAATTTTAAATCTACTGCAACTAGTGACTTAAAACTAACGAACAGTTTTTCTTTAGCGATATTATTTCCCTCCCCCCTTGTATAACCATGTAGGCACACACCGGTGCTAGCACTTATTTTCTAATGTCACTTACACAATGCATTATACGAAGTGTGGCTATTAAATAACGAGATTGACGTTGTAAAAAATTTTATTTTTATTGTAAATAATCACTTAATGTCACCTTCAATATACACTCCTTCTCTATCCCTACAATGCTCCATGCGAATTTTCCATGGTTGGAAACAGTGCAGGAAGTCATCTTCTGTCAGCTCCTTCAGGACATGTGCCGCTTTCTCTTTTACAGCTTCCACAGACTCAAATCTTGTCCCTTTTAATGCAGATTTCACCTTAGAAAACAGGTAGAAGATAGTAACATATGATGAAACGTGGAGTTTTACTTATGATCCTGAAAAGAAGCGCCAACCCATGCACTGGAAGAGCCGAACTTCACCGAGAACCAAATAAGCTCAAATGAGCAAGTCAAAATTTAAAGCAATGATGATTGTTTTTTTTTATATTCACGGGATTGTGTACCTTAACTGGATTCCTGAAGGTCAAACAATTAATCAATATTACTACCTTGAGGTACTTTCGAAACTACGTCAAAGAGTAACGAAGAAACGCCCCGAGATGTGGAAGCACAAATCATGGGTTCTCCACCAAGACAATGCGCTAGCTCATTCCGCGTTATCTGTCAAGAGGTTGCTAGCCAAGTACAGCATCTCAGTGTTAGAACATCCACCTTATTCACCAGATATGGCACCATGTGACTTCTACCTGTTCCCTAAGGTGAAATCTACATTAAAATGGACAAGATTTAAGTCTGTGGAAACTGTAAAAGAGAAAGCGTCATGTGTCCTGAATGAGCTGACAGAAGATGACTTCCAGCACTGTTTCGGACAATGGAAAATTCGCATGGAGCGTTGTATGGATGGAGAAGGAGTGTATATTGAAGGTGACAATAAGTGATTATGTATAAAATAAAAATAAAATATTTTATAACGTCAGTGTCGTTATTTAATAGCCACACCTCGTACACATATTAATTTCTTAAATCTCTATCTTAATCTTATTGTTAATTTAAACATTAATTTAATAACCTATGTAAATGTAAATAAATATATAATATAAATATCAATAAATTTGCCTTAAAAGTAACTTAATCATAATATTTATAGCTAACCATTAGTTTTAGAAACTTATATTATTTACGTGACTTAATTGTAATTTATAGTTGACAATATTTTTAATAATCTTTTAAACACTAGATCTACAGGCTTAGTCCTTTTCAGACGCCTAACTATTACACTGTTATCCAACAGTTGAATTGTTTCAATGTTGATGTGATCATGAAGACGATCTTCATGTTTTTTGGCACACTTACAAACTTCTTCTACTACTGTGTTCACTTGTAAGTCACGATGGAAGTAGCTGTTGCGGGTATACCACGGAGCGTTTACAATGCTCCTAAGAACTCTGTTTTAGAACCTTTGGATAATGTTTAAGTTGCTTGTTTTGGTGCAGCCATAGATCTGCAGACCATTTATGTCTATACCGAAATTAGCACTTGCTTGTAAAGAAGCAATTTATTGAAGGTTGACAGTTCAGAGGTCCTACCGATCAGCCAATACACCTTTCTATATTTGATTTGTAGTTCGTCCTTTTTCTTCTTAACTTGTTCCTTCCACTTCAGCTTCGCATCTAGGGTCATCCCAAGATACTTTGCTATGTTGGCAAAAGGTGCTAGATTGCCATTATTCTTATACTAGATGCCTTATTCTTTTGTTGGTAAAATTTATGTGCACTGACTTATTTTCATTAAGTCTGAGCTTCAATTTTTTGGTTCACGTACTAACTTCATTTTTTGGAACACGTATTAACTTCACGTACTAACGTAGCGAGCTAACTTGGTTAGCTCGCTGCAGTTTTTCGGTCGAATCCTCTACCGGATTTCCTGGCGCCAGTATGAATGTGTCGTCAGCAAACGTACCAATAAATGCTTCGACACTTACCGGCAGATCACTAGTGTATAGCGTATACAAAACAGGACCCAATACGCCTTGTGGAATAACGGAAAATGAAAAACAACCTCTTTACAACTAACGATTACGGAAATTCGTAATTGCCTCAACTAGGTTCTGTAGAGTAAAATTTACTATACAAAGTTGCAGGTTTTCAATTTTCTTAAACTTTGATTATGTGCTACATTTTTGTCAGAAAATGCATTCTAAGGCTGCAATATCCTATTTTTTTTCAATTTTGATGAAAATATAATTTAATTGTAATAAATATTATACATCAATTTTTTACTTTCTCTTGCCTATACGAATACATAGGAAGGAAAATATTGTTTTCATGTCGGTTTTCGAATTCGAATTTTCACCGGATATACAAATTTTCAGACCCCCTGAACCCAAAAAAACATGTTTTTAGCAATTGGTCTGTATGTGTCTGTCTTAAGTGTAAATAGAATAACTCTCGAACGAACCATTGTACGAAGTTGAAACTAGAAACTTATGTTAGATACCACTAGAGGACCTGACACAAACATATTCATCAAAATTGGTCAACCGGAAGTAGTAGTAGTTTATTCGTGTCATTTTTCACTTTTTTACTATTTTCTCAAAAAAATCTCTTACGATTTTTTATAAAATCGCCTTATTCACAAAATGTTTTATGCTCTACAAGATAGGGTAGGTGCATGTCTGCTGAAATTCTTGGGGAGGCTATTCTCTCGTAGGTAAAACGGTTTTTAATATTGCAGCCTTTTAATATGCATTTTAGCGCAAAATTTTATATAATAAAACTTGTAGGACATGTAAAAACCTACAGCTTTTATTTCAAACATTTTTTTTGTATAACGCTTATTTTAGCAGGAATTAGTAATTTTCTATTTATTTTATAAAAATCTGCATAAAAATGGTTTTTTTTAATATTTCGGCCTTAGTATGCATTTTACGACAAAAGTGTAGGCTTATATTATAATCTAATTTATAGGAAATTAAAAGATCTACAACGTTTATTTAAAGCATTTTTCTCTACAGAGTTTAGTGTGAAAGAGTGATTTTCTGTATTTTTAAGCCAAACTGAGGTTGATTTTCATTTGGCATCATTTACTCATGATTAAAATAAGGTTATGTTTTTGACGTTAGTATTTTGTTTATCTTTAATATTTTATTAAACCACCGGGTTGGTCAAGGGGTAACGTCGTCGCAGCTGTTTAACAGCTGATTTTCGGAGACAAAGGTTTCTGGTTCAAATCCCTTGTAAAGGTAGTTTTTTTTATACGGATTTGAATACTAGACAGTGTTTACCGGTGGACTTTAATGGTTGGGTTTCAATTAACCATACTTGCTCAGGAATGGTTTGCCTGAGTCTGTACAAGACTACACCTCATTTACACGTCATACATATCATCCTCATCTCATTGGGTAATGGGGTTACTTATTGTTCTAAATTGAACAGATTTCAACGTACAAACATTAGGAATAGAAATAAAAACATGTTTATATTGTTACTAACGTTAGGTTGTATTGTTCATTATTTGCATTGGCAGGAGAAAGTCGTGTGAGTGTTTCACACCAGATTTTTTTTTTTTTTATAGTTAATGAAGTCAAACTATGCATTTCAATATTAACATAAAATTTACTTTGGTGAACCATTTTGTGAGAGTCAGTGAAGAATAATTTAGTGTGGTTTTACTGTGGGGAAATTTATATTCGTGTCAGTTGTTCAGATTATAAGAGATTATAGCACTTAGCGTTTCGAATAATTTAAACATGTAATAGTTTACATTGGTGTAAATTATGTTTTACTATAAGTAACGGGTGATTCAAAAAGAGCGCCGGTTTTTAAACGGCTGGTAAATTTTTGTTTATCGGTTGGCAACATTGTTAGACCTCATTTCTATTTCGGAGAACATTGCAATTGACGATTCAGTTGTAGTTTCTCTTGTTCGCAGTGTAGTACTCTCGCAGTCTGTGTCTAACCATGGAGAAGTTTACTATTGCACAACGAGTGTTAATCGTCAAAACATTTTACCAGAGTGGAGAGAGTTATGCGGCTACTGTCAGGCGACTTCGCGGTACTCTAGGACGTAATGAAGCACCGAATGAATCAACAGTTCGCAGGCTCATGAAAAAGTTTTTTGAGACGGGTTCAACAGTCGACCTTAAAAGTTCTGGACGTCGTCGTTCTGGCCGAACTGAGCAGAACGTTGCGTTGGTTCGTGACAGTGTGGCTGTTACCGATACCGTACGATGATTAGGGAGTTTTTGTGGCGTCATTTGGATGGAATGGACTTTGACGAGTTGTGGTTTCAGCAGGATGGTGCCACCTGTCACGCTGCACGAGAAACAATGTTGTTGCTCCGTGAACGGTTCCAGGATCGCATCATTTCTCGTAATTCCGACCATCAATGGCCACCAAGGTCGTGTGACTTGACGCCTTGTGACTTTCATCTTTGGGGTCATCTGAAGTCATTGGTGTATGCCAATAAACCCCGAAACATCAATGACTTGAAGGAGGAAATTCGACGGGTTATCGGGCAAATGGAAGTCGAAACTTGTCGTGCAGTAATATCCAATTTCATGGACAGAGTTGATGCGTGCCAGCGCAGTAGAGGAGGACACATGCATGACATCATTTTTCATACATGAAATCGGAAGGTAAGATGAACTTGTTGATGTATTTATTTTCAGTTTTTTCAATAAAATAAATCTCTTAATTTGATATATCAAAACCGGCGCTCTTTTTGAATCACCCTATACATATACCGTGGGAGGCAGACAAGGTGTCCCAAATTAATTCCAGAAAAACAGAGTGACGTAGAATGATACGAAAAATACTGTCTGTCCATAACTTGATGGCCTCCGGCAGATAGGAGCAATATGCGGCTTGTAAAACCATTTCGGAAAATATTTCTAAACTTTTTAAGTAACTGAAACTTGTCGGAAATGACCTATTTAAAAAAAAAACAAAGTATTTCGCATGTTTTTGTTCTATCCAATTATTTCGAAAAACACCGTTGATTAGATAATGTATAATGTAGTAAAAAATTGTTTTTAAAGAAAAAACTGTTCTTGTAACTTAAAAATCTGGTGTTAAACACTCATACAACTTTCTCTTGCCCATGCAAATGATAAACAATATAATCTAACATTACTAATAAAACAATATAAATAAGCAAAAAAGTAACCTCAATAAACATAACCTAATTTTAATCATGACTGAATAACGCAAAATGAAAATCACCTCGGTTTGGCTTAAAAATACGGGAAATCACTCTTTCACGCTAAACTAGGCTCTGTAGAGAAAAATGCTTTAATTAAAAGTTGTAGATCGTTTAATTTTCTATAAATTTTATTATAATACACTTTTATCGTTAAATGCATACTAGGCCGAAATCTTAAAAAAAGTTGGGTTTTCACACGTTTTCGTGAGAAAAAAAAACAGAAAATCGCTAATGACCGTTAAACTATGCGTTATACAAAAAAATATTTATTTAAAAGTTGTAGGATTTTAAATTCTCTACATTTTTATTATGTAAATTTTATCTTTCTATAGTATTCATATAGGTAAGAGAAAGTAAAATATTACAGACTTAGTAGAGAAGCATGCCGCCCACTGCACCAACTATTTTGCTAACATATAATGTATTTTTTATGCCCAAAACGGGCAGGTGGAGTGTTATTTTAATTGCACTCTATCTGTTTGGTCCAGGGCTAAAAAAATAGTTTCTGTTTCTTATCACATAGTCAGCCACTTATATGACTGAACTATTTAAGAACAGAAGAGGTAGAGGTGTAAAAGACACTATAGTCAAAGTTATCTCCTCTGAGAGTAATGAATTTCACTATGCAGCCAGACCCTGTGGTGAATGAAGTGAACAACGTGTCATTTGCAGGGTGGAAAGTGAGTGCTTTTCGGAGGGCCTGGTATGCTGATAAGCATACTCTTTCAACTCTGTGAGGAAGGCAATGGTAAACCACCTTACTTCTAGTTTTTACTTAGTAAAACCTCTAGAGGTTCAAACCAGCTTTTCGGCTGATGATCTTAACAACAACATAATGTCTTTTATTCCAATAAAAATGTTGACTCCAGCTAAGAATCGAAAATTGAACTTTCACAAAGTTGTACCTACGGTGCACTAGTTGATAACAAAATTTAATGATGTCATTATAGCTACCGCATGAAATCAATGTAACGTAAAATCAAAGGAGCTGTGTGTTATTCAACGTACGCCTATCATGTTTGTTGATATCTTGTCAAAAAGCACACAATAACCGATTCAACCTTAGTTTAGACCAAAAACTCCTCTGATTGTAGTTCTGAAGGCATATCAAATGATCAAAGACTGACGTGAATTCTTAGAAAAGTATTTTCCTTCTTGAAATGTCTTGAAATACAGTCCATTCAAAACAGCATGATAGTATTACTAAAATGGAACATTAAACAGAGGGAACCAGGAACCTTTATTTCTGAAAATCAGCTGTTAAAATCAGCTGATTTTCGGAGACGAAGGTTTTTGGTTCAAATCCTAGTAAAGGTAGTTACTTTTATACGGATCTGAATACTAGACAGTGGTTATCGGTGTACTTTGATGGTTGGGGTTCAGTCCATGCAAAACAGCATGATAGTATTACTATTTTTTTTTTGTTTAACGTCTGACTGTTCTGCAATTACTGATAATGCAGACGGTGAAGGATGAAATGATATTTTTGTAACGTATGAAAATATGCCGTGCCTGAATGGGATTTAACCCAAGACCGCATGATGAGAGGCGAGCACGTTACCAACTGCGCCAATGCGGCCGGCATTGTATTACTAATATAGTATTACTAAAATGGAACATTAAACAGAGGGAACCAGGAACCATTGAACCAGGAACCTTCATCTCCGAAAATCAGCTGTTTAACAGCTAATTTTCGGAGACGAAGTTTCCTGGTTCTAATCCTAGTAAAGGTAGTTAGTTACTTTTATACGGATTTGAATGCTAGACAGTGGTTGCCGGTGTACTTTGATGGTTGGGGTTCAATTAACCATACTCTCTCAGTCATGGTCAGCCTGAGTCTGTACAAAACTACACCTCATTTAAACGTCATACATATCATCCTCATCTCATTGGGTAATGGGGTTACTTATTGTTCTAAATTGAACAGATTTCAACGTACAAACATTAGGAATAGAAATAAAATCATGTTTATATTGTTACTTATATTGTTCATTATTTGCATTGGCAGGAGAACCCAATTTAGGCACAAAACCTTTTCAGTAAATTACGAATCCGCAAACCGTTTGTAGTTTCTAAAATTTGTGCGTGACGGACGGGCAAAAGAACAGGAGCGATCACGTTTTTGAAAATTACCACCCATATTTACCCTTACAAATATATTATAGTTCGGTATTTTTTTTTAAGACCCACCGGGTTGGTCAAAAGGTAAAGTCGCCGCCAAAATCAGCTGTTTAACAGCTGATTTTCGGAGACAAAGGTTCCTGGTTCAAATCCTTGTAAAAATAGATACTTTTATACGGATTTAAATTCTAGACAGTGGTTACCGGTGTACTTTGATGGTTGGGGTTCAATTAACCATACTCTCTCAGTCATGGTCAGCCTGAGTCTGTACAAAACTACACCTCATTTAAACGTCATACAAATCATCCTCATCTCATTGGGTCATCGGGTTGCTTATTGTTCTGAATTGAACAGATTGCAACGTACACAAACTAGGAATTACAAAAAAAAAACAGCGGGAAATTTGTAATGTGCTCATGCGCCTTCCTTCCTCTAAAAACAATTAAAAGGAAAATTTTAATTTCGAAAAGGTACTTTTCATTTAACAAATCTGGTGTGAAACACACCCACAACTTTCTCTTGCCTATGCAAATAATAAACAATAATCCTAACATTAGTAATAAAACATTAGAAATAAACGAAAAACTAACCTCTATAAGCATAACCTAATTTTAATCATATATGAAAGACGCAAAATTAAAATCAACCTCAGTTTGGCTTAAAATACGAAAAATCACTCTTTCACGCTAAACTAGGCTCTGTAGAGAAAAATTCTCTAAATAAAAGTTGTAGATCTTTTAATTTTCTATAAATTCAATTATATACAATTTTGTCATAAAATGCATACTAAGGACGAAATCTTAAAAACAATCAATTTTTCACACGTTTTCGTGAGAAAAAACAGAACATCGCTAATTACCGCTAAACTAAGCGTTATACAAAAAAATGTTAGAATTAAAGTTATAGAATTTTTAATTTTCTACATTTTTTATTATATAAATTTTTGCGCTATTTTTACATATTAAAGCCGTAATCTTAAAATAACACTTTTTTACGTAAAAACAGCCTCAGCAAGAATTTCAGAAAACATGGCGCCTACCCTATCTTGTAGAGAACAAAAAATTGAGTAAACCTGGTGATTTTAAAAAAAATCGTAGGACCAGTTTTTGAGAAAAAAGTGAAAAAATTACACGAATAAACTACTACTTCCGGTAGACCAATTTTGATTAAAATGTTCGTGTCGGGTCCGGTAGTGGTATGTAACTTAAGTTTCAAGTTTTAAGTTCGTACAATGTTCCGTTCTTGAGATATTTTATATATATACACAGACACACACACACACACACGGACACACACACAGACCAATCGCTTAAAACATGTTGTTGTGTGGGTTGAGGGGGTCTGTTTACGTGTAGATCCGGTGAAGAGTGTATTTGTTAAAACGACATGAAAACAATACTTTCTTTCCTATTTATATTCATATAGGCAAGAGAAAGTAAAATCCAACACCATTCTTAGTATCATGCTATTTTGAATAGATTGTACAACAAAATTTCTTAAAGCAACTTGTACGAAGGAATTTTCTTGGAATTTCCCATTTGTTATAATTTTTTTAAAAAACCCTACAAGACTATAAAAAAATCTGGTGTGCAACACTCACACAATTTCTTTTACCAATGTAAATAATTAACAATATAACCTAACATTAGAAATAAACGAAAAACTTACCTCAATAAACATAACCTAATTTTAATCATGATTGAACGATGCAAAATGAAAATCAACCTCAACTAGGCTTAAAAATACGAATAGTCACTCTTTCTAGCTAAACTAGGCTCTGTAGAGAAAAATGCTCTAAATAAAAATTTCGATCTTTTAATTTCTTATAAATTTGATTATGTACTTCTGTCGTAAAATCCATACTAAGGCTGAAATCTTAATAAAATCGATTTTTCGCACGTTTTTGTGAGAAAAAAACAAAATCGTTAATTACCGCTAACTAAGCGTTATACAATAAAAGTTTGAAAAAAGTTGTAGGATTTTAAATTCTGTACAACTTTTATTAAAAATACATTTTTGCGCTAAAATGCACATTAAAGTCGCAATATTAAAATAAACCATTTTATTTACGCAAAAACACCCTCCGCTAGAATTTTAGCAGACGTGGCGCCTACCCTATCTTGTAGAGCATAAAAAGTTTAGTAGCCTAAATAAGGCGATTTTTAAACAAAATCATAGGATCCGTTTTTGAGAAAATCAAAAAAAAAAATGACACGAATAAACTATTACTTCCGTTTGACCGATTTTGATGAAAATGTTCGCGTTCGGTCCGGTAGTAGTATCTAACTTAAGTTTCAAGTTCTTAGGATGTTGTGTTCTTGAATATTCTGTTCACACACACCCATATACGCGCGCGCACACACGCGCGCGCACATACACTCACACACACGCGCGCGCGCGCACGCACACACACACACACACACACACACACACACACACCTACAGAACAATCGCTAAAAACATGTTTTTTTGGGTTCAGGGGGTCTGATCCTGAAACGTGTAGATCCGGTGAAAACTCGATTTCGAAAAATTGACATGAAAACAATACTTTCCTTCCTATATTTTCATATAGGCTAGAGAAAACAAAAATTAAAAGATCTACAACGTTTGTAATAAGCATTTTTCTCTTCAGGGCCTAGATTAGCGTGAAAGAGTGGTTTTCCGTATAATTCAGCTAAACTAATGTTGGTTTACATTATGCATGATGTAAATTAGGTTATGTATTTTGAGGTTATTTTTTTGTTTATATTTAATCTTTTATTACTTATGTCGACCCACCGGGTTGGTAAAGTCGACCCACCGGTTGTAAAGAGGTAAAGTCGTCGCGGCGTGTCAGCTGTTTAACAGCTGATTTGCGGAGATGAAGGTTCCTGCTTCAAATCCTAATATAGTCACTTGATTCTTGAGTTTGCCTTTGTTTGCAACGAGAGGTAATGGGTGGAATAGCATCAGTGTGCATGTGCGACTGCTTTAATTTCAGTACGACAAACATAACAATTTATACTATACCCACAGCATATACAGTATATCGCGGAACTATTTGTAGGTTAACTATATGAATATAACTGTTTGTTACTGTAAACAGAAGTGTTGTTTCTCGAAAACGTGACAGACTATTCACAGTGCTGAACGAAATCTAATATTCAGTATTGCTATGAAGTTGAAGCTAAACAAAAATGCCTTTCCCCGATTCTTAACAAAAGCCATGAGCGAGTGGTTTCCTACTGTGATGTTTCTCTTTCCATAATTCGAAAAATTAAGGAGGGGATTAAAGTGTTGACACCTGGTGAAAATGGAAACGGTTCGGTAGATACTAAATAGTGAGACTAATAGTGAAAACGCCGATGACAACAATAGTAAAGAAGGCGTTTCATTCGTAATTACAGTAAATCAAACATTTCTAATCATGTAATTAAGCTATACGATATATTATAGGTCTCATTTATTTCTTATAAGGTTTATGAAGAAAACATTTTCTTGGAATAAACTACAGCTTACAAAATGTATGTAGGAACTGCACGGTTCTGAAATGTGCGAGTAGTATCTCACTGTTGAGGTTGGCAGGACTGCCAAATTTTCACTTTGTTTCTCACAGCTTGTCAATACACAAAAGGCAATCTCGTGACTCAAGTGGCTATAAAGGTAGTTACTTTTATACGAATTTGAATACTAGACAGTGGTTAGTTGGTGTATTTTGATGTTGGGGTTCAATTAGCCATACTTTCTCAGGAATGGTCGGCCTGGTTCTGTGCGAGACTACACCTAATTTACACGTCATACACATCATCATCTCATTGGGTCATGGGGTTGCTTATTGTTCTGAATTAAAATGGTTGCAAAGTATTCACATAAGGTTAAAAAAAATTACAATGTTAGGTTATATCGTTTATTATTTGTTTAGGAAGCGAAAGTTGTTTGACTGTTTCAAACCAGTTTTCTTTTGTCCAGGGACCTGAAAATGGGTGTTTACGGTGAAAACTTGAGTTGGAAAATCAACATACGATACCTTTATTCCTTATTTTTTTTTATTCCTAATTTGTGTACGTTGCAATCTGTTCAATTTAGAACAATAAGCATCCCGATGACCTAATGAGATGAGAATGATGTGTAAATGAGGTTTAGTCTTGTACAGACCCAGGCCGACTATTCCTGAGAGAGTATAGTTAATTAAACCCCAACCATCAAAGTACACCGGCTACCACTGTCTAGTATTCAAATCCGTATAAAAGGTAACTACCTTTACTAGGATTTTTTTTATAGCTTTTAATATTTTGTTATCGGGAACTGTACATTGTTGACAACTACCCAATTTGATCGCTGCTTATTACTGTATTTTTTGACGTTGATTAGACATGAGTTTGAACAGGGACCCCCAGTAGAGTTTGTTCATGGATGGCTGTCAACTGGTCACCATACAAATTCGCTTGCCCAACCGGTGTTACTTAACAAATAATAGCGACTTTCCACCAGCTGACTGACTGGGCTGGCCCGAAGGCCACTAGGATTTGAACCAGGAACTTTCGTCTCCGAAAATCAGCTGTTAAACAGCTGATTTTGGCGACGACTTTACCTCTAGACCAACCCGGTGGGTTTATTCCTTATTAATAATATAAAATGTGAGGAAGTAAAAATGCGGAGTGTTTATTTAGTTGTGTATTATTTGTACTAAATAATGTTAGTTGTGTAGACCAGTAATTTCACGGGAGTAATTTAATGTGTAAGGCTCTTGGGAAATTATTAAGGAACAAAGTTATTTTATATCGCGTGTGCAATATGATACGCCCTTCATTCAACCAACCCCTTCTGGTATCATTCAATTCCGTTGTGGGTCAAACCAACACCCCTTTATACCTAACAACTACACCGGCATGTTGAAAAAATTATGTTTTCTAAAATTTACTCTAGTCAACTTTATTCAAAAATAAAAACGTGATAGAACTGAAAACATATATATGAAATAAAATTATTTTTCTTTTTACTTTCTCTTGCCTATATGAATATGTAAGCAAAGAAAGGAAAGTATTGGGATAATCAACGCTAAGGTCCGTTTCGGGATCTAGGTAATTAAATAATACACTAATGTTTAAAATTACAAGTATTTATTACAACTAAAAGATTTACAAAACAAATAATAAACTAATTACAATGAAGTAATACAATAAATAACTTAAATAATTTATAGTTCAGCCGCTCTAAGTTTGCTCCTACTGTCAACAAACCAAAACCAGCTACTACAGGGTGCTCGCTAGAGTCCGTGAGTTTGTGGATGTCGTATTCCTAATAAGTTAACTATTTTTTAAACTATAAGTACTTAAAGTACTAAAAACATCAGTCGTGATATGATGTAGGCCTAACAATTTAATTTAGAAAAATACTTTTAAAAGTATTTTGTATTTAAATACTTTTGAAAGTATTTAGTTGTTACGTTTTAATCAGCGTGTACACATTTAGATATAATGCGCATGCTCAGTGACGTCATTATTTGTTTACATTAGGAGCAAACTTAGAACGGCTGAACTGTATATGAATATGTAAGCAAAGAAAGGAAAGTATTGGGACACTCAACGCTAAGGTCCGTTTTGGGATCTATGTAATTAAATAATTTATTAATACACTAAAGTTTAAAATTACAAGTATTTATTACAACTAAAAGATTTACAAAACAAATAATAAACTAATTAGCCTACAATGAAATAATACAATAAATAACTTAAATAATTTACTTAGTACTACTTACAAACAATTATACAGAATGCACATACACAATGCACATACACAATGCACATACACAATGCACATACACAATACGAATGAATAACAATAGTTGACCAATACCCGGAATCGTCGACCTTTTCTAACGTACCGATAGCACATGAATAAACACTCATCAAAGAATCAAACGAGTACTAACTCTCCGACCGCACTTGGAGCTCTCTTTATATAGGTGGTTCAAAGAGATTTCTGGAAAGACAGAGAGATTCGATGCAATAATAAAATACAAAAATTCTTTTTTATGGTTCTGGAAAAAATTTTAACTATTGTAAACAAGTCACAATTGAATAAAAGGTGTTACAGGTAACCAACCGACTCTTTCAAAAAATAGTTGTACAACAAACACCCTACCTTACTACACACGGCCCTTTTAAATATTCTTTTATAATTAACTCTATTGTTACTTTGCTTCTCTATTATTTACTAATTAACATTTTATGAATTTCCCGGTCCCCCCCTAAAAACCTCTCGAACACACATTCCTTTTCGATATTGTCACAGTATTGTTTTCATGTTGATTTTTCGAAATCGAGTTTTCACCGGATATACAGGTTGCAGGCCCCCTGAACACAAAAAACATGTTTTTAGCGATTGGTCTGCGTGTGTGAATAAAATATCTAAGAACGGAACATTGTAAGAAGTTTAAACTTGAAACTTAAGTTAGGTAACACTAGAAGATACGAACATTTTTATCAAAATCGGTCGACCGGAAGTAGTAGCTCATTCGTGTAATTTTTAATTTTTTCCGATTTTCTCAAAAACGGGTCCTACGGTTTTTTTTTAAATTGTCTCATTTACTACATGTTTTATGCTCTATTTGACAGGGTAGGCGCCATCTCTGCTGAAATTCTTGAAGAGGCTGTTCTCTCGTAAAAAAAATGTTTTTTTTTTAGATTTCAGCCTTAATATGCATTTTAACGCAAATGTGTTAAAATTAAAGTGTTGCCGACAATTTAAAAATCTGCAACTTTTATTTCGAACATTTGTTTGTATAACGCTGTGTCAAGCGGCATTTAGTAATTTTCTGGTTTGTTTCATGAAAATCTGTAGAAAAATGTTCTTTTAAGATTTTGGCCTTAGTATTCATTTTACAACAAAAGTTATATATAAATTTATAGAAGTTTAAACGATATACAACTTTTATTTCACGCATTTTTCTCTATAGAGCCTAGTTTAGCGTGAAAGAGTAATTTTTTCGTAATTTTAAGACAAACTAAAGTTGATTTTAATTTTGCGGCTCTCACTCACGATAAAAATTATTATTTTTTTTTTTTGGTTTAACGTCCGACTGTTCTGCAGTTACTGCTAATGCAGATGGTGAAGGATGAAATGATATTTTGTAACGTATGAAAAAATGCCATGCCTGAATGGGATTCGAACCCAAGACCGCATGATGAGAGGCGAGCACGTTACCAACTGCGCCAATGCGGCCGGCCAAATAAAAATTATGATAATAATAATTATTAATGATAAAAATTAGGTTATGTTTATTGAAGTTAGTTATTTTGTTTATTTCTAATGTTTTATTACTAATTTAAGGTTATAATAATTATTTGCATTGGCGAGAGAAAGTTGTGTGAGTGTTTCACACCAATTTTTTTATCTTAACACCGCTGGTTCACAACCAAATTCAATCTTTAATAATTTGAAAATCACAATAATACTACATATTTAAATTCAAGAATTTTAAGTATCGAGGACCGTAAATTAATTCTTTAAATAATTAATATAATAAATAAATGAATAATTAAAAAATTAATTCTTTAAATAAGTCGAATTCCTTCCTAATTAAGTAATTTTATGAATTAGAAAATTTAATTGTATTTAAAATAGACAATGGTTTAATGGGATAAACAGTTTGAAGAGAGTATATAAATGGTAAAATGTCCGAAAGAGAGAGCTAGAATTCAAATACGAGTTCACTGCATTGTTACTAGACAAGAAAGAATTTAAACAAAAAAAGAAAATGTTTAGTCAATGAAAAAGAGAAACATCAAAAAATAAAGTAAGATAGACTGAGAGACAGTACTTTATTTCTTGTGGGAGGGTGAAGTAGAACTCTTGTTAAACCGCATGAAGTTCATGCTCTAGGCACACTAACATGATTAAATACATTTTACTTTCTCTTTCCTATATGAATGTATAGGAAGGAAAGTATTGTTTTCATGTCGATTTTTCACCGGATCTACACGTTTTCAGACCTCCTGAACCCAAAAAACATGTTTTTGTGTGTGTGGATAGAATATCCTATGAACGGAACATCGTACGAACTAGAAACTTAAGTTAAACACTACCACCGGAATCGACACAAACATTTTCATCAAAACCGGTCAACCGATGGTAGTAGTTTATTCGTGTAATTTTTCACTTTTTTGCAATTTTCTCAAAACCGGCCCCTACAATTTTTTTAAAAATCGCCTGGTTTACTAAATTTTATATGCTCTACAAGATAGGATAGACGCCATGTTTGCTCAAATTCTTGGTGATGCTGTTTTCACGTAAAACATTGGTTTTGTTAAGATTACGGCTTTAATATGCATTTTAGCGTAAAATATTATATGATAAAAAATGTAGAAAATTCAAAATCTTACAACTTTTATTTCAACAATTTTTTTGTATAACGCTTAGTGTTTTGGTAATTAGCGATTTTCTGTTTTTTGCTCACGAAAACGTGTGAAAATTCGATTCTTTTAAGATTTCGGCCTTAGTATGCATTTTACGACAAAAGTGTACATAATTAAATTTATAGAAAATTAAATAATCTACAACTTTTATTAAGAGAATTTTTTTCTACAGAACCTAGTTTAGCGTTAAAAAGTGATTTTCTCGTATTTTTAAGCCAAACTGAGGTTGATTTTCATTTGGCATCATTTACTCATGATTAAAATAAGGTTATTTTTTGGAGGTTAGTTTTTTGTTTATTTCTGATGGTTTATAACTAATGTTGTGTTATAGTGGTCCATTATTTGCATTGGCAAGAGAAAGTTGTGTGAGTGTTTCACACCAGATTTTTTACTTTCTCTTGCCTATATGAATATTTAATATTTATTTTGGAAGAATAGTATTTTTTCATGTTGATTTTAAGAAATCGAGTTTTCACCCGATTTACACGTTTGCAGACCCCCTGAACACAAAAAACATGTTTTTAGCGATAATTGTGTGTTTGAACAGAGTATCTCAAAAACGGAACATCGTACGAACTTGAAACTTAAGTTACATACCACTACCGGATCCGACACGAACATTTTCATCAAAATCGGGTAATACTGCGGCCTTACATTTTATGAAAAATTTATACTGGAAGTGTTATTGGAAATAAAAATATCTAAATTCTTTTGAAGAATTTTCTTCTACAAAGCTTATTTAGCGTCAATTAGCGATTTTACATATTTTTAAGCCAAACTGAGTTTGATTTTCATTTTCGATCATACACTCACGATTTAAATTAGGTGAGTTTTTCATTTTACGTAGTTTCCTCATAAACAAATATAGGTTATTATGTTAATTTTATACTTCGGCCAAAGAAAGTCGTGTGAGTGTTTCACGCCAGAATTTTTACTTTCTCTTGCCTATATGAATATATAGGAAGGAAAGTATTGTTCTCATGTCGATTTTAAGAAATCCATTTTTCACCGCATCTATACGTTTTCAGACCCCTGAACCCAGAAAACGTTTTTAGCGATTGGTCTGTGTGTGTGTGTGTGTGTGTGTGTGTGTGTGTGTGTGTGTGTGTGTGGACAGAATATCTCAAGAACGGAACATCGTACGAACTTGAAACTTGAAATCTAAGTTACATACTACTACCGGACCCGACACGAACATTATCATCAAAATCGGTCAACCGGAAGTAGTAGTTTATTCGTGTCATTTTTCACTTTTTTGCAATTTTCTCAAAAACTGGTCCTACGATTTTTTTAAAAATCGGCTAGTTTCCTCAATTTTTATTTTCTACAAGATAGGGTAGGCACCATGTTTGCTGAAATTCTTGGTAAGGTTGTTTTATCGTAAAAACGTTGTTTTTTTAAGATTACGGCTTTAATATGCATTTTACCGAAAAAATGTATATAATAAATATTGTAGAAAATTTAAAATACTATAACTTTTATTTCAAACAATTTTTTGTATAATGCTTAGTTTAGCGGTAATTTGCAATTTTCTGTTTTTTTCTCACAAAAATGTGTGAAAAATTGATTTGTTTAAGATTTCGGCCTTAGTATGCATTTTACGACAAAAGTGTATATAATTAAATTTATAGAAAATTAAACGATCTACAACTTTTATTGAGAGCATTTTTCTCCACGGAGCCTAGTTTAGTGAGAAAGAGTGACTTTTCGTATTTTTAACTAAAACTGAGGTCGATTTTTATTTTGGGTCTTTCACTCATGATTAAAGTTAGGTTATGTTTATTGACGTTAGTTTTTGTTTATTTCTAATGTTTTATTACTAATGTTAGGATTATTGTTTATTATTTGCATAGGCAAGAGAAAGTTGTGTGAGTGTTTCACACCAGATTTTTTAAATTATACTCGGTAAATGACTTATGTTAAGATTTGGTATCTTTTGGCCTTGTTAGGTTTTCCCACTTCACCGTCAAAGTTTACATGGATTATTCTCGATAAACCTCTTACAATTAGTTACGTGCCTCAGTCTACAAACAGTGAACTTCTGGAATTAAATTAAATTCATTATTCTGTAGATATTTAATGAAGTATTACTACGGCGTACATTACATTTTGTAGGTGAAATAAAAAAAATTGATGTTAAATACTCACATAACTTTCTTTGGGCAATGCAAATAATGGAAAATATAACCTAATATTTGTAATAAATCATTAGACATAAACAAAAAACTTTTCTCAAAAAATATATATTTTTTTTTAATTCCTAATTTGTGTACGTTGCAATCTGTTCAATTTAGAACAATAAGCTACGCCATGACCCATTGAGATGAGGATGATATGTATGACGTGTAAATGAGGTGTAGTCTTGTACAGACCCAGGCCGACCATTCCTGAGAAAGTATGGTTAATTGAACCCCAACCATCAAAGTTCACCGGTAACCACTGTCTAGTATTCAAATCCGTATAAAAGTAACTACTTTTACTAGGATTTGAACCAGGAACCTTCGTCTCCGAAAATCAGCTGTTAAACACCTGATTTTGGCGACGACTTTACCTCTAGATTCAAAAAATATAATATTATTTTAATCATGAGTGAAAAACGTAAAGTGAAAATCAACCTCAGTTAAGCTTAAAATTGCGGAAAATCACTCTTTCACGCTAAACTAGGTTTTGTAGAGAAAAATTCTCTAGTTAAAAGTTGTAGATCTTTTAATTTCCTATAAGTTTGATTATATACACTTTTGTCGTAAAATGCATACTAAGGCCAAAATCTTAAAAAATCGATTTTTACACGTTTTTGTGAGAAAAAAACAGAAAATCGTTAATAACCGCTAAACTAAGCGTTACACAAAAAAATGTTCGAATTAAAAGTTGTGGTATTTAAAATTTTCTACAACTTGGACTATACTTTTTTGCGCTAAAATGCATGTTAAAGTATTAAATTTGCAATCTTGAAAAAAAAGATTTTATTACGTAAAAACAGCCTTTTCAAGAATTTCAGTAGACATGGCGCCTACCCTGTCTTGTAGAGCATAAAAAGTGTAGGCTAGTGTATGAGAGGATTTTGAAAAAAATCATACGAGCCGTTTTTTGAGGAAATCGCAAGAAAGTGAAAAATTACACGAATTAACTACTACTTCCGGTTGACCGATTAAGATGAAAATGTTCGTGTCGGGTCCGGTAT
Organism: Catonia carolina; assembly: GCA_035578175.1. Taxonomy (NCBI): domain Eukaryota; kingdom Metazoa; phylum Arthropoda; class Insecta; order Hemiptera; family Achilidae; genus Catonia; species Catonia carolina. The sequence continues at coordinate 6,862,422 of JAQMRL010000020.1, read as the reverse complement.
TAGTGTCTTACTTAAGTTTCAAGTTTCAAGTTCGTATCACGTACCGTTTTTGAGATATTCTATTCACACACAGACCAATTGCTAAAAACATGTTTTTTGGGGTTCAGAGGGTCTGAAAACGTGTAGATCCGGTGAAAAATCGATTTCGGAAAATCGACATTAAAACAATTCCTTTCCTTCCTATATATTCATATAGGCAAAAAAACGTAAAAATTAACCTGAAAAAATATAACATTATTTTATCATGAGTAAATTATGAAAAATGAAAACCAACCTTAGTTTGCCTTAATAATAAGTGGAATCACTCTTTCACGCTAAACTCGGCTCTGTAGAGAAAAATGCTTAAATAAAAAGTTGAAAATCTTTCAATTTTCTATTAGTTTGATTCTCCACATTTTTGTTGTGAAATACATATTACTGAGGCAGAGATCTTAAAAAATCCATTTATTTACAGATTTTCGTGAAAAAACAAATCACTAAACCGATAAACTTACTGTTAAACAATCCATTTTTACTTTCTCTTGCCTATATGAATATATAGGAAGGAAAGTATTGCTTTCATGTCGATTTTAAGAAATCGAGTTTTCACCGGATCTATACGTTTTCAGACCCCTGAACCTAAAAAACATGTTTTTTGCGATTGGTCTGTGTGTGTGTCTGTGTGTGTGTATTTTGTGAACAAAATATCTCAAGAACGGAACATCGTACAAATTTTAAACTTAAAACTTAAGTTACATACCCTTACCGAACCCGACACAAACATTTTCATCAAAATCGGTCAACCGGAAGTAGTAGTTTATTCGAATAATTTTTCAGTTTTTTGCGATTTTCTCAAAAACTGGTTCTACGATTTTTTTAAAATCGCCTTGTTTACTCAATTTTTTATTCTCTACAAGATAGGGTAGGCGCCATGTTTGCTGAAATTCTTGGTGAGAGCGTTTTTACGTAAAAAAAGTGTTTTCTTAAGATTACGGCTTTAATATGTAGCTATTATAGCGCGAAAATGTATATTATAAAAAATGTAGAGAATTTAAAATTCTACAACTTTTATTTAAAACATTTTTTTGTATAACGCTTAGTTTAGCGGTAATTAGCAATTTCCTGTTTTTTTTTTCACGAAAACGTGTGAAAAATCGATTTTTCTAAGATTTAGGCCTTAGGATGCATTTTACGACAACAGTGTACATAATTAAATTTATAGGAAATTAAAAGATATCCAACTTTTATTCATAGCATTTTTCTCTACAGAGCCTAGTTTAGCGTGAAAGTGTGATTTTCCGGTTTTTAAGCCACACTGAGGTAGATTTTCATTTTGCGTCATTCAGTCATGATTAAAATAAGGTTATGTTTTTGAGGTTAGTTTTTTGTTTATTTCTAATGTTTTAGTACTAATATTAGGTTTATTGTTAATTATTTGCACTGGCAAGAGAAAGTTGTGTGAGTGTTTCACACCAGATTTTTTTTTCTACAAAGCTCAGCTTCTCTAAGAATTTTAGCAGACATGGTGTCTATCCTTTCATGCAGAGCATAAAACATGTAGTTATTCGACGATTTTAAAAAAACCTTTAGCCGTTTTTGAGAAAATCGGATAAACGTGAAAAATTACACAGATAAACTATTATTTCCGGTTGACCGATTTCGATGAAAATGCTTTTGTCGGGTCTTCCATTGGTACCTAACATAAATTTAAGTATCAATTTCGTACAATTCTTCATTCTTGACATATTGTCACACACACACACACACACACACGCACACACACAGTGTGTTGCTTGAATCTGACTGCCTGCCTGAATTGACAATGCAGTCTGTCAATTCAGGTAGACAGTCCGACAGGATGTCACGTACACAACCTGCAACATGGATAGTTGCACCCACCCCCGCATTACCCAGTTTATTTTTCAAAATTTTCCACAACATTGGCCGATCAATATTTCATGTTATTAACATGTTTGTACGAGGTTTTTTACGCTGAATAAAACGAAAGTGCCGAACGATCGAGCGGTTACCGAGATAGCAATGGTTCAGAATATTGTTAATAAATCATAATTTAATTTTTTTTTTATTTTTTTTTTGTAATCCCTAATGTGTGTACGTTGCAATCTGTTCAATTGAGAACAATAAGCAACCTCATGACCCAATGAGATGAGGATGATATGTAGTCTATGACGTGTAAATGAGGTGTAGTCTTGTACAGACTCGGGTCGACCATTCCTGAGAGAGTATGGTTAATTGAAACCCAACCATCAATGTACACCGGTAACCACTGTCTAGTATTCAAATCCGTATAAAAGTAACTACCTTTACTAGGATTTGAACCACGAACCTTCGTCTCCGAAAATCAGCTGTTAAACAACAAATCATAATTTATAAAACGTGAGAATTTGAAATTTCGTACACGATGTAAGAATATTATTGTTTATGTTGTGTTAAAATTTCAAACATTTCGGTTGACTAGTTATCGAGTTATATGACTCTAAAGGCATGAAATTTGGTGCGGCAGCAAAAAAACCGGAGTTTTTTGTCTTCCAACCGCGATTTAGCCATTTTTAAACAATACTAAAAATCTGGTGTGAAACACTCACACAACTTTCTCTTGCCAGTGCAAATAATTAACAATAATCCTAACATTAGTAGACTAATAAAACATTAGAAATAAGCAAAAACTAACCTCTAAAAATATAACCTTATTTTAATAATGACTTCTCTACAGAGCCTAGTTTAGCGTGAAAGAGTGATTTTCCGTATTTTTAAGCTAAACTGAGGTCGATTTTCATTTTGTGTCTTTCACTCATGATTAAAATAAGGTTATGTTTTTTGAGGTTCGTTTTTTGTTTATTTCTAATGTTTTATGACTAATGTTAGGTTATATTGATCATTAATTGCACTGGCAAGAGAAAGTTGTGTGAGTGTTTCACACCAGATTTTTTTTCTAAGTAAATGTTCTTAAAATTGATTTGTCGTCTTAAACAGTTTTTTCGGAGCAGTAATACTTTTTCTTTTTTCTTTGTTCTAATTTTGACTTAATTTAATAAATTATTATTTAAAACATTAGGCTATATAAAATTATTAAGTACATTTACAAGTAATAAACTGCCTTATTTAACAAAATAATGAAAATAAAATTACTTACATTTTTAAATTTTTAAATCGTTATTAGAGCTCGTCAGTTTGAAAATAATTTTAATATTACTTCGTGTCGTATATCATTCAACAGCAAATATCTCACCTAGAATTATGACTTACCAAAATGGCGAATTAAAGTCAACACTACAAAAACGTATCACGTTATATTTACCCTGCGTAAACGATTTTGTCCTCCTTTGTATCTTTATGATTTCACAAATCTGAGTCTATCCGTTATCTGGGTTTATATCTAGATAAGAGGCTCACGTGGATAAACAGAGAAAAACACTTCAGGACAGGTGCAAACAGTTGTACAGGCTTCTTTCACGCAAATCCAAGTTACCAACTACATCCAAATTAACCATATATACAACTCCTACTTTCAACCAATATGGAGCTATGTCAGTCAGCTTTACTGCGCTACAAAACCATCGGTATTAGCAAAAATTCAGCGTTTTCAATCAAAGCTTTTACGGAGGATTGTTAACGCCCCCTATTATGTAACCAATAAAACGCTATACTCACATCTAAACGTACACTACATATAAATGACGTTTCTTAAAACTCTATACAAAATTTAGGAAGAAACTCTTGAACCACCATAACCCATTGATCTGAAATCTGGCTACGCAGACTCTCCCAAACAATCGAATAAGACGTCTAAAACGTCGATGGAGCCGGGACCTCATTAATTAATGTATCACCGTAATTGACTATCCATTACAGTGTTCTAAATGGTACACTTATCTATTCACGTCGGAGTCTCCGCTCACGTTTATTTATCATGTTAATTTTTTCCAAATTTTGTGTTATCACATTCACTGATTGTTTCCAAGAGATTGTGAATTTTTTAAATAAAGAGAGAAACAAAGAAAAAAATATTATTTTTACAATTTTTCTTAGTTAATTGTTTTACAATTAGTTAATAAAATAAAGATTCACTTATATAGTACATGTTTCACATCAGATATTATTATTTAGTTTTTATTCCTTTAAGAGGCTTTACTTCACGTTTTCCTTTTCAACAAATACCCTCTTGAGCAATACCATTGATTTATTGAATAACCGTTCGTTGGAAATGTTTTGTAATAACATTTATTAGTTTAGGATATAACCTTTCTATCCCTTGAAAGCAAGTGGTCGAAATTCAAATGCTTTACTTTCTCTGTCCATCGCCTTTGGTACAATCGTGCTAAATTACCGCTTTCTCTTTGTTAGTTTGAAAATTAGTGACAATTCAATCTGTAACGATTTAGCAGTCCATACTACGAGGTACTTCTTACATATACCGGGTGTACGACGGAATTTGACCGTATGGAAATATCATTAATGTTCATTAGTTTGTTAAAATTTTCTTCCCACGGAAAAATGAAGACTTGGTATAATCAGCAGTTAAGCAGTTATGTACACCTTTGATTTCCCTGTCCGTGATTCAATCCAATTCGGACTGTTTGCCGATGACGCTATTCTGTACCGTCACGGCAGATGCCTCCGCCTCAATTGCCGCGCGCTTCAAACTCAACTTTTAGACGTCACGAGCTGGTGTCGTGTCTGGAGACTGTCACTTAACCCCACCAAATGCGAAGCAATCCATTTTACATTAAAACGCAACGTTCCTCCGCCTCTACGATTGGAAGGGGAACTCCTCCCATGGTAGAACAGCGTCAGATATCTAGGGGTTGACCTAGATAAACGACTGACACTTCGGCAGCACATTGACAACAAGCTTAGCAAGGGTAGGGCCCTGTTCGCTTTACTCGTCCCTTTGTTCATTTCTACTGCATACTCCTCAAAACTGAAACTTCTGATGTACTCCTTCATTCTACGTCCTTTCCTTTTGTACGGGTCGCCGGTATGGTGGCCCTTTCTCTCCAAGACCAACAAAAAACGTACTTCAGCATACCAGAACAAAGTCCTCCGGTGCATCACAAAGTTTCACTATCTTATCTCCAATCGCATCGTACACGAACACCTTCTCTTCCCCTCTATGGAGGACTTTATTTACAATACCTCGAAACGGCTCCACGACGCCGGGAAAACTGACGGACCCCAGATCATTCAGGACTTGTACCGACGCCCACATCGTGAGGTCGATTTTCATTTTCCGTCTTCCACTCATGATTAAAATAAGGTTATATTTTTGAGGTTAGTTTTTTTTGTTTATTTCTAATGTTTCATTACTAATGTTAGGTTATATTGGTCATTATTTGCATTGGCAAGAGAAAGTTGTGTGAGTGTTTCACACCAGATTTTTTTTCAATTTTTATTTGTATAATCAGTTTCTGAAGTGTCATTTGAAACACTCTGTATGTATTCAGAGAAACTCATCCGAAATATTTATCAAAAATCTTCATACTAGTAAAAACAGGTAATAAAATTTTTGGTAGCAGATTGAAATAGAAACAAAATGGAGCCAACAAAATCAATCTTTAGTAAACTTTCAAACAAATCCCCTCTTGGTTGCGCTAGTTAGAACCCTTTTGCACCATTTTATATCCACCCATACCACTCGAAATACTGGAATCCTCTAACAAACACATTTCAAACCTCTTTAATTTTCCTTTAACCTAACAATACGTGGTGTTTCAATGATGTAGCCAAAACTCGCACAATATTAAGTACACCTTTTATCGTGTCGTTCTCTTTATAAGTTATTTGTTGTTAACGCGTCTATATATATATATATATATATATATATATATATATATATTTCTCCGAAAATTTATCACAATTAATTAACAATTTCAATAAGTTTATTTATTAATTAAAAGTGTTCAGTTGGATGATTTCTTTTATCAATTAGTGACTAAATTTTATTTATTCATTTATTAATTCCTCTTGCTTATATGAATTATATATTTTTTTTATCTTTAATTTTAAAATCTAGAACACTATACTATACATTAAAGAACAATCACTAGATTTGATAAGAGTTATTATTAGGCGTGAAAGGAGGGGTCACACCCAGTAGTGTATCCTCCAGGATGACGTAATCATGCTATGATGGAGATGATCTTCATGGAAATGAAAATGAAAACCCAACGGTGACGAACTTAAGAAGATGTGATGTTGAAGATAATGAAATGAAGATAATGGATGAACGGTAACAGAATGTTATCGAAGAAGATCCCTACACCATAGACGGCGAAGACGTCGAAAATTTGGAAAATTTTGAATGGCCATTTGTCGAGCAAGATCGTTTGGATGATTTTGTAATTTATCAATAAATCTTTGATAAAGTTGTCGTGGAACGTCTTTTACGTAGGGAATACGAGGTCAGAATGAAGGGTGTCGTTTCTCACATACCAAGGTGCTCCAGTGGCAAGCCTCAAATATCTTGATTGAAATACTTGTATTTTGTTTAACTTGGTTCGAGCAGCAGCACCAAAAATCTGAATTCCGTACAGCCAGAGAGGTTTCAGCAAAGTCTTGTAAGTTGTAATTTTTTGTTTCAGTGGTAGACGAGAACGCGGTTTAACTAGGTGGAACAATATATGAATTATATAAGAAGGAAAGTCATGTTTTCATGTCGATTTTTCGAAATCGAGTTTTCACCGGGTCTACACGATTTCAGACCCCCTGAACCCAAAAAACATGTTATTAGCCACTGCTGTGTGTGTGTGTGTGTGTGTGTGTGTGTGTGTGTGTGTGTGTGTATGAACAGAATATCTCAAATACGGAACATCGTACGAATTTAAAACTTGAAACTTAAAGTTAGATACCACTATCGGAACCGACACGAACATTTTCATCAAAATTGGTCAACCGGAAGTAGTAGTTTATTCGTGTAATTTTTCACTTTTTTTGCGATTTTCTCAAAAACGGGTCCTACGATTTTTTTAATAACGCCACGTTAACAACTTTTTTTATGCTTTACAAGATAAGGTAGGCGCCATGTTTGCTGAAATTCTTTGGAGAGGCTGTTTCACGTGTTGATTTTTTGAGATTGCGGCTTTAATATACTACATTTTAGCGCAAAAACGTATAGCTATAATAAAAGTTGTAGAGAATGTAAAATCCTACAACTTTTATTCAAACATTTTTTAAAATATAACGCTTAGTTTAGAGGTAATTAGCAATTTTCTGTTGTTTTCTCACGAAATAGTGTAAAAAAGTAGATTTTTACCTTAATATGCATTTTACGACAAAAGAGAATAAAAACCAAATTTATAGGAAATTAAAAAATCTACAACTTTATTTAATAACATTTTTCTTTACAGAACCTAGTTTAGCGTGAAAGAGTGATTTTCCGTATTTTTAACCAAACTGAGGTTGATTTTCATTTAGCGTCTTTTACTCATGATTAAAATTAGGTTATGTTAATTGAGGTTAGTTTTTTTTTAAAATCTAATGTTTTATTACTAATGTTAGGCTATATTATTCATAATTTGCATTGGCAAGAGAAAGTCGTGTGAGTGTTTCACACCAGATTTTTTTTGTTTTTTTTTTGGGAGAAATTCACGAGGAAAAATCAGATGTGAATCATATTTACGACTTTTTCTTGTCAATGCCAATAATAAACCCATATGGCCTAACGCATGATTAATCATGAGTAAACAATGTAAAATGAAAAATCTGGTGTGAACCACTCACACAACTTTCTCTTGCCAATGCAAATAATTAAAAATAAACCTAACATTAGTAATAAAACATTAGAAATAAAAAAAACTCATTTCAAAAACATAACCTTATTTTAATCATGAGTGAAAGACGCAAAATGAAAATCGAACTAACTTAGTTTGGCTTAAAAGTACGGAAAATCACTCTTTCACGCTAAACTAAGCTCTGTAGAGAAAAATGCTTTAAATAAAAGTTGTAGATCTTTTAATTTCGTATAAATTTTATTATATACACTTTTGTCGTAAAATGCGTACTAAAGCCGAAATCTTTAAAAAATCGATTGTTCACACGTTTTCGTGAGAAAAAAATCAGAAAATTGCTAATTACTGCTAAACTAAGCGTTATACGAGTACAAACAAATGTTTGAAACAAACGTTGTAGGTTTTTATATTCTCTACAACTTTTATTATATAAATTTTTGCGCTAAAATGCATATTAAAGCCGTAATCTTAAAAAAAACAACGTTTTTACGTGAAAACAGCCTCACCAAGAATTTCAGCAAACGTGGCGCCTACCCTATCTTGTAGAAAATAAAAAATTAAATAAACCAGGCGATTTTTAAAAAAATCGTAGGACCAGTTTTTGAGAAAATCACAAAAAAGTGAAAAATTACACGAATAAACTACTACTTCCGGTTAACCGATTTTGATGAAAATGTTCGTGTCGGGTCCGGTAGTGGTATGCAACTTAAGTTTTAAGTTTCAAGTTCGTACGATGTTCCGTTCTTGAAATATTTTGTATACACACACACACACACACACACACAGATACACACACAGACCAATCGCTAAAAACATGTTTTTCGGGTTCAGGGGGTCTGAAAACGTATAGATCCGGTCAAAACTCGATTTTGAAAAATCGACATGAAAACAATACTTCCTTCCTTTATATTGATATAGGCAAGAGAAAGTAAAAATATAAACCTAATTTTAATCAAGAGTGATTGACGCAAAATGAAAATCAACCGTTGTAGAACTTAAAATTACATGAAATTAGTAATTGCCACTAGATAAATCGCTATAGAGAAACATTTTTACTTTCTCTTGCCTATATGAATATATAGGAAGGAAAGTATTGTTTTCATGTCGATTTTTTGAAATCGAGTTTTCACCGGATCTATACGTTTTCAGACCCCCTGAACCCAAAAAACATGTTTTTAGCGATTGGTCTGTGTGTGTGTGTGTGTGTGTGTGTGTGTGTGTGTGTGTGTGTGTGTGGGTGGGCGCGCGCGCGCGCGCGCGCGCGTGTGTGTGTGTGAACAGAATATCTCAAGAACGGAACAATGTACGAACTTGAAACTTGAAACTTAAGTTACATATCACTACCGGACCCGACACGAACATTTTCATCAAAATCGGTCAACCGGAAGTAGTAGTTTATTCGTATAATTTTTCACTTTTTTGCGATGTTCTCAAAAACTAGTCCTACGATTTTTTTTAAAATCGCCAGGTTTACTACATTTTTTATGCTTTACAATATAGGGTAGGCGCCATGTTTGCTGAAATTCTGCGTGAGGCTGTTTTTACGTAAAAACATTTTATTTTTAAGATTGCGGCTTTAATATGCATTTTATCGCAAAACGTTATATAATAAAAGTTGTAGAAAATGTAAATTCTACAACTTTTATTTCTAACATTTTTTTGTATAACGCTTAGTTTAGCGGTAATTTGCGATTTTCTGTTTTTTTTTCTCACGAAAACGTGAGAAAAATCGATTTTTTTAACATTTCGGTCTTAGTATGCATATTACGACAAAAGTGTCCACAATTAAATTTATAGGAAATTAAAAGATCTACAACTTTTGTTTAGAGCATTTTTCTCTACAGAGCCTAGTTTAGCGTGAAAGCGTGATTTTCCGTATTTTTAAGCCAAACTGAGTTCGATTGTCATTTTGCGTCATTCACTCATGATTAAAATAAGGTCATGTATTTGAGGTTAGTTTTTGTTTATTTCTAATATTTTATTAATATTGTTAGGTTTATTATTAATTATTTGCATTGGCAAGAGAAAGTTGTGTGAGTGTTTCACACCAGATTTTTAAATAAAAGATGTATGATTTTTAATTTCCTATGTTTGATTATTCATGGTTTAGTCGAAAATGTTTACTATGACCACAATCGTAAAAAATCCAAATTTTTACTTTCCCTCGAATATATAGGAAAATTTGAATATATTGGATGGAAAGTACAGTAGAACCCCGATAATTCGTCACCTTCGGGACCGAGGGGGTGACGAATTAACGAAAGAGACGAATTATCGAATAGCCGTTGTATTACTTACTAACTACTCCCAAATACGAATTGTAATAATTTATTAAAATGGATCATCTAGAAACGTATATCAAAACACTTTTTATAACTATATATTTTTACTTTCTCTTGCCTATATGAATATATAGGAAGGAAAGTATTGTTTTCATGTCGATTTTTCGAAATCGAGTTTTGACCGGATCTATACGTTTTCAGACCCCCTGAACCCGAAAAACATGTTTTTAGCGATTGGTCTGTGTGTGTATCTGTGTGTGTGTGTGTGTGTGTGTATACAAAATATTTCAAGAACGGAACATCGTACGAACTTGAAACTTGAAACTTAAGTTACATACCACTACTGGACCCGACACGAACATTTTCATCAAAATCGGTCAACCGGAAGTAGTAGTTTATTCGTATAATTTTTCACTTTTTTGTAATTTTCTCAAAAACTGGTCCTACGATTTTTTTAAAAATCGCCTGGTTTACTCAATTTTTAATTCTCTACAAGATAGGGTAGGCGCCATGTTTGCTGAAATTCTTGGTGAGGGCGTTTTCTCGTAATAACGTTGTTTTATTAAGATTACGGCTTTAATATGCATTTTGGCGCAACAATTTATATAATAAAAATTGTAGAAAATTTAAAATCCTACAACTTTATTTCAAACAATTTTTTTTATAACGCTTAGTTTAGCGGTAATTTGCGATTTTTTGTTTTTTTCTCATGAAAATGTGTGAAAAATTGATTTTTTTAAGATTTCAGCCTTAGTTTGCATTTTACGACTAAAGTGTATATAATTAAATTTATAGAAAATTAAAAGATCTAAAACTTTTATTTAGTGCATTTTTCTTTACAGAGCCTAGTTTAGTGAGAAAGAGTGATTTTCCGTATTTCTAAGCCAAACTGAGGTTGATTTTCATTTTGCGTCTTTCACTCATGATTAAAATTAGGTTATGTTTATGGAGGTTAGTTTTTTGTTTATTTCTTTTGTTTTATTACTAATGTTAGGTTTATTGTTAATTATTTGCATTGGCAAGAGAAAGGTGTGTGAGTGTTTCACACCAGATTTTTTAAGATTAAAACAACAGCTGAGAGTTATATTCGCGACCGGGAGTCCATCTTGTTGTCATGCCCCACCGATACGCGAGTGCACCGAAGGGCGGTACCAGGGTACCGAACATATTTTGTTTTACTAATTTTTCCCAAATACGAAATTTTAAAAATTTACTTATAATTTATCACCTAGAAACATACAAGGTAGGCTACCAATGTTGTTTTCTAAAAAAAATATCACAAATTTTCCTGATTTTTGGAGACGAAGGTTTCTGGTTCAAATCCTAGTAAAGGTAGTTACTTTTATACGGATTTGAGTGCTAGACAGTGGTTACTGGTGTACTTTGATGGTGGGGGTTCAATTAACCATACTCTCTCAGGAATGGTCGGCCTGAGTCTGTACAAGACTACACCTCATTTACACTTCATACACATCATCCTTATCTCATTGGGTCATGGGGTTGCTTATTGTTCTGAATTGAACAGATTGCAACGTACACACATTAGGAATTTAAAAAAAAAAAAAAAATTTCCTGAGGGTTGACAAATTATCGGATGGGACGAATAAACGGGTGATGAATTAGCGGGGGTCTACTGTATTATTTTTATGTTGGTTTCATTAAAATCGATCTATCGGATGTAATAGTTTATTCGTGCAATTTTTAATTTGTTGCGATTTTCTAAACAACGACTCCTAGGATTTTTTTTAAAAAATTGCCTCATTTACTAAAATATTTATGCTCTACAAGGTAGTGTAGGCGCCATATCTACTGAAATTCTTAGGAAGGTTGTTTTACCGTAAAAAAAAAATCGGTTTTTAAAATTGCGACTATAATATGCATTTTAGCGCAAAATTGTACTACCATTATTAATGTTGTAGAGAATTTAAAATCCTATAACTTTTATTTTAAACATTTTTTTATAACGCTTAGTTAATTAGCAATTTTCTGTTTTTTTCACGAAAACTTATAAAACAATCAATTCTCTTAAGATTTCAGCCTTAGTATTCATTTTGCGACAAATTTATAGGTTGGAATTTTAAATTTATAGCAAGTTAAAAGAGCTAAAACTTTGTTTTGAGTATTTTTCTCTACAGAGCCTAGTTTAGCGTGAAACAGTAATTTTCCGTATTTGCGTCTTTTACTCATGATTAAAATAAAGTTATGTTTTTTGAGGTTTTTAGGTTAGTTTTTTGTTTACTTCTAATTTTATAAATGTTAGGTTATATTGTTCATTACATTCATTGGCAAGGGAAAGTCGTGTGAGTATTTTACGTAAGATTTTTTTTTAGTGAATCAGGAACTTAAATCGCTTAAAAATGAGACGTCCTTAAGAACAAAAAAAACGAACAGCTGCGATATTTTTAATTAGTCTATTCTTAAATCTGGCTTATTGTTAGGTATTAAAATAAAAAAAACATGTCATAGTTGTACAAAAGAAAACAAATAATAAAAATACTAATAATTTTCCTTTGAAGTTATTAAATTTTCATTACTGCGCGAAACAAAATTAATACAAACGGTAAAATTGAAAGATATTACCACTTCAAAAACAAAAAGGTAGAAATAATTTTAAATTGATAAGTGCGACGTTACTGGAAATCATAAAGCAGTTCTTTTGATGAATTCATTTTTCAAATAAAATAAAACTTTGCACAATTGTATAAATAAATTTTAAAATTAAAAATACAGTCATCTCTATTTAACTCGAACCTTGATTTACCGACTCTTTCAATTAACCGTCATATAAAATGTATAACGACCTTGTTCAAATTAACTTTTGATTTTAAATATTCCTCGATTTACTTTCTTTCGCCCTATATGAATATGTAGGAGTAGAAAGTATTCTTTTCATATTGATTTTTCTAAATCGACTTTTTATCAGATATATATGTTTTCAGGCCCCCTGAAACCAAAAACTCTTGTTGTGAATGTGAACAGAATACCCAAAGAACGGAACATCGCACAAAGTTGAAGCTTGGAACTTAAGTTAGGTACTACTACAGGATTCATCAATAACATTTTCATCAAAATCGGTCAACCGGAAGTAGTACTTTATTCGTGTGATTTTTTCACTATTTTGCAATTTTCTCTTAATAGGCTCCTATGAATTTTTGTAATCGTCTCATTTACTATATTTTTTATGCTCTACAAGATAGGATAAGCGCAATGTCTGCTGAAATTCTTGGGGAGGCTGTGCACTCGTAGAACGGTTTTTTTTAAATATTGCCGCCTTAATAAGCATTCTAGGGCAAAAGTACATATAATCAAATTTTTATAACATTTGAAAACCTACAACATTTTTTTTCAAACGTTTTTTGTACAACGATTATTTTGAGCGGTAAAATTAGTGTTTCGAATTTTTTTCACCAAAATTTGTAACAAAAATGGGGTTTTTAAGAGTTCGGGTTTAGTATGCATTGCCGGCCCGTTAGCGTAGTGGTTAGCGCAACTGGCTTCTACGCCGGGGTCCCGGGTTCGGTCCTGGTCAGGTCTGGAATTTTTTTATCTATCATTTTGATCCATCATCCTTCTTGTCAACCGCATTGGCGTAGTTGGTAACATTCTCGCCTCTCATCATGCGGTCTTGGGTTCGAATCCCACTCAGGCACGGCATATTTTCAAAAGTTACAAAAAATAAGTTTATCCTTCACTGTCTGCATTAGTAGTAGTAATTGCAGAACAGTCGGACGTTAAACGAAAAAAAAATTGCATTCTGCAGTTGAGCCGTTCTAAGTTTGCTCGTATTGTCATCCAACCAAAGCCAGCTACTACAGGGTGCACGCTAAGGTCCACCACTTTATGGATGTTGGATTCATATTAAGTTAACTATATTTTTAGTTATAAGTACTTGTTGTTTAGGTCATCAGCCAAAAGGCTGGTTTGAACCTGTAGAGGTTTTTCTAAGTAAATCGAAGAGTGAGGTGGTTTACCAATCCCTTCCTTACTGGAAGGAAAAGTAAGCTTATCAGCATGCCGAGCCCTCTGAAAAGCACATATTTTCCACTCTGCAAATGACACCTTCACTTCATTCCCCACAGGGTCTGGCTGTATAATGAAATCCATTACTTTCAGAGGAGATAACATTGATTAGTGTCATTTACATCTCTACCTCTTCTGTTCTTAAATGATTCAGTCATTTTATTGGCTGACCATGTGATAAGAAACTGAACCATTTATTTTAGCCCTGTAATGAACTGATTGAGTGTAAATAATTTGACACTCCACCTGTCCCTAATGGGCATTATAAGTACTTAAATTACTTTAAACATCAGTCATGATGTGATGTAGGCCTAACAATTCAATTTATAAAAATACTTTTAAAAGTATTTTGTTGTTACTTTTTAATTAGCGTGTACATATGTTTATACAATGCGCATGCTGAGTGACGTGAATCATTTGAGTGACGTCATTATTTGTTGACAGTAGGAGCAAACTAAGAAAGTCTATTCTGTTACTCAGCCACCCCCCACCCCGAGCCAGCACGACCGCCACTAACCTATAGACTATGGGTAATACTTATTAATATTTTACGTTTTAAAGGTTTTTACTTCTCTTGTCTATATGAATATAAAGGAAAGAAAGTATTGTTTTCATGTCGATTTTAAAGAATCCACTCTTCACCGGATCTACACGTAAACAGACACCCTGAACCCACACAAACATGTTTTTAGCGATTGATCTGTATGTGTGTGTGTGTGTGTGTATGTGTGTGTGTGCGCGCGCGTGTGTGTGTGCGTGTGTGTCTGTGTGTGAACAGAATATCTCAAGAACGGAACATCGTACGAACTTGAAACTTGAAACTTAAGTTACATACCACTACCGGACCCAACACGAACATTTTCATCAAAATCGGTCAACCAGAAGTAGTAGTTTATTCGTGTCATGTTTCACGTTTTTTTCAATTTTCTCACAAACGGTTTCTACGATTTTTTTAAAAATCGCCTCGTTTATTAAATTTTTTATGCACTACAATATATGGCAGGCGCTATCTCTGCTGAAATTCTTGTGAAGGTTGTTTTCTGGTAAAAACATTTTTATCTTAAGATTGCGACTTTAAAAATATGCATTTTAGCGCAAAAATGTCATATTAAAAGTTGTAGAGAATTTTAAATCCTTCAACTTTTATTTCGAACTTTTTTTTATCTAACGCTTCGTTTAGCGGTAATTAGCGATTTTATGTTTTATTCTCACCGAAACGTGTAAAAAAAAAATCGAGCTTTTTTTAAAAAATTTCAGCCTTAGTATTATAAAATTATTAGTATTTATTACGTATAATATGGTTTTCGACAAAAGTGAATATAATAAAATTTATAGGAAATTAAAAGATCTAGGCCTACAACTTTTCTTCAGAGCATTTTTCTCTATAAAGCCTAGTTAAGCGTGAAAGAGTGATTTTCCGTATTTTTAAGCCAAACTGAGGCGATTTTCATTTTGCGTCTTTCATTCATGATTAAAATAAGGTTATGTTTTTTGAGTCTAGTTTTTTGTTTATTTCTAATGTCTTATTACTTAGGTTATAATTATTGTTAATTATTTGCATTGGCAAGAGAAAGTCGTGTGAGAGTTTCACACCAGATATTTTTAATAGTTGCTTTGTTTCTATTTTTCCATAACTCGAATTGTTTTCCCAATTTTTTGAGGATTCGCTAAAAGTTCTATTGTAACAATACGAATTGGGCGTTCAGGTTCGAGTTGTTTGCGTCGGGGTATCGCTAAGTTATACAAATACAGTAAGTTCTATTCTGTTACTTACTGGTCCTCCGACGCAATCACGTCAAACCTAAAGGCCCAATTCATACCATTATCATTTTAATTTTTAAAGGGTTTTAGGTCGGGGGTTTATGAAATTTTTAATTTAATTTTTATAATATTTCAGATTAATAATTATAATTATTTTGTTTAAATACTTTTAACTATTGAACTCTTAATAATAATTTAAAAAAAAACTTTAATATTGTCCTATAGGAAATTTATACAGTGTAAAAATAAATTGATAAAAACTTTTTAAAAGTGTAAATTTTAATGAAAAAAATTGATATCTTATTACATATGAAAAGAACGTTAATTAGATTTTAATATTATAATTTATCATTAAATAGACATGGGATAATTTAAATTAATTTAAAATGACTTATTTGAATTAATTACAGTAATGTGACGGAACGAATTTTTAAAAAAATATATGACTGTAGTGAAAATTTATTAGTTATTATAAAGACAAACTGTGAAATTAGTGGTTTTTATTTTTGGTAAAAGTTACTTTAATAATATGATTGTTGAAGTGTATTGGTTTCAAGAAATACGGATTTTGATTTTAAGTAATCGTTGAAGTTTTTTTAGTTTTGTGCAAATGAATAATAACGACGCTTCGATGTCGGAACCCGGGGATACTGCTATTTTAAATAGCCACACGCATAGTATTATAATGGCAACTTGTAAATTTGATGTTGAACAATTAAGACGTGAAATACTGTTGGGAGGTAGAGGGAGGAGGGCACACAGTGAACAAGGACCTCCTCCAGGGACATCGCATCTATGGAGTAATTCTGGTCGAAGAAGTCCATGGTGTAAAAAAAGAACATCGGCTCCACAAATGGGCCCTGCGCCACCCCGACCTTATCTTATATTACGAAGTAGACGATCTTGGCCCGTCGCACCCAATTCGAGAAGGTTAGTCAAATTTCAATTATTTCCTATTTATGTATTATAATTATTTATTTGTATTTCAGTATATTGTATTGTGCGGGTCTAAGCTCCGTGTAGTTGCGGGGTGAGGGGTACGGGTGAGGTATAATGAATGAGTGACGCATGCTGGGAGAACGATTGTTGTATTACTCTAATACAAAACATTCGTTTTCAAACTTTCCGTGTTTAACATATTTGTTTGTATTTATTATATTTATTTACATATATTATTTTGAAATAAATTGGTAAGTTAAATATTATGAATCCGACCAGGTTAATAACCCGGTAGGTATTTGTCAAATTAATGCGCCGGATCAGAATGTTTTTTAGAGTAGTTAGTACACACTGTTGTTGTTGTTTAGGTCAACAGCCAAAAGGCTGGTTTGAACCTCTAGAGGTTTTACTAAGTAAAACGAGGAGTGAGGTGGTTTACCATTGCCTTCCTCACTGAGTGGAAAAGTACGCTTATCAGCATGCCAGGCCCTCTGAAAAGCACATATTTTCCACTCTGTAAATGACACCTTCACTTCATTCACCACAGTTTCTGGCTGTATAATGAAATTCATTACTTTCAGAGGAGATAACTCTGATTAGTGTCTTTTACACCTCTACTTCTTCTGTTCTTAAATGATTCAGTCATTTAATTGGCTGACCATGTGATAAGAAACAGAACTATTTATTTTAGCCCTGCAACGAACAGATTGAGGGTAAATAATTTGACACTCCACTTGTCTGTTATGGGCAGGAACACCACTACCACTACCGTAACACCAGTACACACTACCACTAAAAATGCATCAGCTGTGAAATACTACTAACTCAATTCATTCTCCCACTGCTATAACAACGCATTGCATTCCTTACAACTACACGGAGCTGGGACTAAAGCAATAGATAACCCACCGGGTTGGTCTAGAGGTAAAGTCGTCGCCATGCGTCAGCTGTTTAACAGCTGATTTTCGGAGACGATGAATTTGGTTCAAATCCTAGTTAAAGTAGTTACTTTTATACGGATTTGAATGTTAGACAGTGGTTACCGGTATACTTTGATGGTTGGGGTTCAATTAACCATACTATCTCAGGTATGGTCGACCTGAGTCTGTTCAAGACTACACCACATTTACACGTCATACATATCATCCTCATCTCATTGGGTCTTGGGGTTGCTTATTGTTCTGAACTGAACAGATTGCAACGTACACAAACTAGGGATTACAAAAAAAGTATGTAAAGTCCAGCCTCTCTTAATTTGCTTCTAATGTAAACAAATAATGACGTCACTGAGCATGCGCATTATATCAAAATGTGTATACGCTGATTAAAAAGTAACAACAAAATACTTTTAAAAGTATTTAAATACAGAATACTTTTAAAAGTATTTTTCTAAATGAAATTGTTAGGCCTACATCATAATATCATGACTGATGCTTTTAGTACTTTAAGTACTTATAATTTTATTAAATAGTTAACTTAATCGGAATACAGCATCCCTACAGTCGCAGACTCTAGCATGCACTCTGTAGTTGGTGGCTTTGGTTTGTTGACATTAGAAGCAAACTAAGAACGGCTGAACTGTAGATGAGAATGTGTTTTCTGAATTTTAAGGGGAGATGGCACGATGGTTTTAACTCAAAATTTCGATTTTCGGTTTTTTATGTGTTCCAATATTTAGGTCTAGATCTACCAAAAAAACATTAAATTACTTAAAAAAAAATTTTTTATGAAAAGATTAAGGGGAGCACTATACCTTGAAAATCTAAAAAAAAACGATATTTCTAATCTTGGCGCCATTGCCTTCTGTATCTTTCTGTGTAATTACAAATAAAAATTATAACTGCACGGTAGAAATTACGGAAGTTATGCAGATTTTTTGTTAAGTAATGTTTTGACCAGAATTTCTTTTGATTCAGTTAATCTGTGGAAAAAGTTGCGATATTAAAGAACACAGAAAGCTGAGAAGGCAATGGAAAGTGTGTCAAAAGAAGCAAGACAAGAGAAAAAAAACTGGTGTGAAACACTCACACAACTTTCTCTTGCCAATGCAAATAATTAACAATAAACCTAACATTAGTAATAAAATATTAGAAATAAACAAAAAACTAACCTAAACAAAAAACATTAGTGAAATACTCAAAATTAAAATCTACCTCAGTTTGGCTTAAAAATACGGAAAATCGCTCCTACACGCTAAACTAGGCACTGTACAAATAAATGCTTAAATTAAAAGTTGTAGATCTGTTAATTTCCTATAAATTTTATTATATACACTTTTGTCGTAAAATGCATTCTAAGGCCGAAATCTTAACAAAATAGATTTTTCACACGTTTTCGTGAGAAAAAAACAGAAAATTGCTAATTACCGCTAAACTAAGCGTTATACAAAAAATGTTAGAAATAAAAGTTGTAGAATTTTACATTTTTTACAACTTTTATTATACAACGTTTTGCGCTAAAATGCATATTAAAGCCGCAATCTTAAAAAGAAAATGTTTTTACTTAAAAACAGCCTCACCAAGAATTTTAGCAAACATGGCGCCTACCCTTTCTTGTAGAGCATAAAAAATGTAGTAAACCAGGCGATTTTAAAAAAAATCGTAGGACCAGTTTTTGAGAAAATCGCAAAAAAGTGAAAAATTATACGAATAAACTACTACTTCCGGTTGACCGATTTTAATGAAAAGGTTCGTGTCGAGTCCGGTAGTGATATGTAACTTAAGTTGTAAGTTTCAAATTCGTACGATGTTCCGTTCTTGAGATATTCTGTTCACACACAGACACACACACACACATACACACACACACACACACACACACACACACACAGACCAATCGCTAAAAATATGTTTTTTGGGTTCAGGGGGTCTGAAAACGTATAGATCCGGTGAAAACTCGATTTCGAAAAATCGACATGAAAACAATACTTTCCTTCCTATATATTCATATAGGCAAGAGAAAGTAAAAAGAGTAAATTATTTGAGGAAAAATAACAGTCTGGTGAGGGTCAATATTATGGTGCAGGCCGATTTTAGGGCAATTAAAACTTTACAGCTCATTTCCCGCAAATTTACTTTTTCTATAAAGGTACAGTTTTCTCAAAAACTATTTGACTTTGAAGGTTAAAACTTTTTGAGCATGTTTCCCGGTATAAATGTGACATATGGTACTAAAATTATTGCAGTATTTTTACTAAGTTCAAAATAAAATAAAAAATTCTACAAAAACATATAAATTATTTTTGCATTAAAAAAAAATTCTCGAAATGATATCGCTAGCTTTAGCCTATATTAATAATTCTAGTACCAGAGCTTTAAAATATGTCAAAAATGCACAAAAAATTAAAGCCCTAACTCTTTACGGTTTTTAGGACCGTGTACCTAAAAAAAGGTCAATTTAACATGGGTTAGATAGGAGGTATAGTGCTCTCCTTAAGTTTTTATCAAGTTTACACCGAAAAATTATCATGTTACCAAACGAATATTTTTCACAATTTTATACTGCTCGTTTTAGTGCAAAGAGAATTTTAGTTTTTAAAATATCTGCATCACTGTTTTTTGTATTTTCAGCTGTTGGTTCAGCTTTCTAAACAACTGTTGATGGGAAATTTACTTGTTTGTGTACATTTTTTTTTGGTTTGTGCCTTCTTGTTTCTTGCGTTTTCCCGTAAATTTAGATTTTTAACACTAGGTACATTTTTCTCAGAAACCAATAAACCTACCAGACTGAAATTTTTACCAGTTAATTATCTTGTATATCCACATATACCGACATTTTTATGACTTCCTCAGGTGCTCCAAAAAATAGTAATACGCAAAAAACGTAGAAAACAATTTGCAAAAATTTTATGTTATTCGAAAGTTTTTTAAAAAATGGTACGGTCCAAATGGCGTGGTACGCGCGTGCGTGTGTGTGAACAGAATATCTCAATTTTTCACTTTTTGCGATTTTCTCAAAAAACGGGTCCTACGAATTTTTTTAATATAATTTTCTGATTTAGTAAATTTTTTTATGCTCTACAAGATAGGGTAGGCGTCATGTCTGCTGAATTCTTGAAAATGCTGTTTTCACGTAAAGAAATTGTTTTTTTAAGATTGCGGCATTTTAGCGCAAAAATGTATCTAATAAAAGTTGTAGACAATTTAACAATCTACTACTTTTACTTGAGAAATGTTTTTGTATAACGCTTAGTTTATCGGTAGCTTAGTTTATCGGTAGTTTATCGTTTAGTGATTTTTTGTTTTTTTTTCTCACGAAAACGTGTAAAAAATCGATTTTTTTACGATTCCGGCATTACTATAAAATTTACTACTAAAGTGTATATAATCGATTTTATAGGAAATTGATAGATCTACAACTGAATTGTCTACAACTTTTATTTGTAACATTTTTCTTTACAAAGCCTAGTTTAGCGTGAAAGAGTGATTTTCCGTATATTTAAGCCAAACTGAGGTCGATTTTTATTTTCAATTATTCACTCATGATTAGAATATGGTTATATTTTTGAAGCTAGTTTTTTTGTTTATTTTGTAATGTTTTATTACTACTAATTTTAGGTTATATTGTTAATTATTCGCATTGGCAAGAGAAAATCGTGTGAGCGTTTCACACCAGATTTTTAGTTTTGTTTCAATGGTAGTACAGATTTAATTATAATTAATGCATGAACGAGTTGTGGAATTTATACAATATTTATTAGCAATGTAATTTAAATTCAGAGCGAAAGACAAAAATATTTATACAAAATGCGATGAAATAAATAAATAAAATCCGTTTCAATTACTCAACGTTTTTTTCAAATTGATTTTTCTTGTAAACGCGGAACTTTTATTGTAAAATTAGAACCTTTAAAATTCTGCATTATTGTCGCTGCAGCCTAAATAAATTATATAACACTAATATTAACAGATTAGTTTTTGGTCCAAGTCCTTCATCGCTTTATTTATCCAAAATATAGAATTTATCATTCAATTCATTTACTGACTGTTAATTTGGAATGTAAATTCCTTTTGACGTGTGAATATTTATTTAGTTTAAATGACTTTTCAATTACATTTGCCCGTTCTTTGTAAAATTCACACTCTGTCATTACCGCTTTTCTGAATGCAATTTTTACTTTCTCTTGCCTATATGTATATAATATAGGAAAGAAAGTATTGTTTTCATGTCGATTTTTTGAAATCGAGTTTTCACCGGATCTGCACGTTTTCAGACCCCCTGAATCCAAAAAACATGTGTTTAGCGACTGCTCTGTGCGTGTGTGTGTGTGCGTGAACAGAATATCTCAAGAACGGAACATCGTACGAACTTAAAATTTGAAACTTAAGTTAGATACTACTACCGGACCCGACAAAAACATTTTCATCAAAATCGGTCAACAAGAAGAAGTAGTTTATTCGTGTAATTTTTCACTTTTATGCGATTTTCTTAAAAACGGATCCTACGATTTTTTTTTAAAAATCGCCTGGTTTACTGAGTTTTTTATGCTCTACAAGATAGGGTAGGCGCCATGATTGCTGAAATTTTTTGGTGAGCCTGTTTTCACGTAAAAATTTGGTTTTTTAAGATTGCGGTTTTAATATGCGTTTTAGCGCAAAAATTTACTATATAATAAAGGGAATTTAAAATTCCACAGCTGTTATTTTAAAAAAATTTGTATAACGCTTGGTTTACCGGTAATTAGCGATTTTCTGTTTTTTTTCTCACGAAAAGGTGTAAAAATCGATTTTATGAAGAGTTCGGCCTTAGAATGGATTTTACGATAAAAGCGTATGTAATTAAATTTATAGGAAATTAAAAGATCTACAATTTTTATTGAAAGCATTTTTCTCAACAGAGCCTAGTTTAGCGTGAAAGAGTGACTTTCCGTATTTTTAACCAAACTGAGGTTGATTTTCATTTTGCGTCTTTCACTCATGATTAGAATTAGGTTATGTTTACTAAGGTTAGTTTTTTGTTTAATTTTAATATTTTATTACTAACGTTAGGTTTATTGTTAATTATTTGCATTGGCAAGAAAATGTTGTGTGAGTGTTTCTACCAGATTTTTTTACTTGTAAATAAAAAAATATGGTGTGAGACACTCACACGACTTTCTTTTACCAATGTAGATAATGCCCAATATAACCTTATATGTTTAATCATGGTGAACGACGCATAATTAACACCAACTTCTGTAGAACTTAAAAATACGGAAAATCAGTAATTGCCTTTAAACTAGGCTCTGTAGAGAAAAATTATTAATATAAAAGTTGTCCGTTTTTAAATTTTTTATGACTGATTGGAGACAAATTTTTACTTTCTCTTGCCTATATGAATATATAGGAAGGAAAGTATTGTTTTCATGTCGATTTTTCGAAATCGAGTTTTCACCGGATTATACGTTTTCAGACCCCCTGAACACAAAAAACATGTTTTTATAGATTGGTCTGTGTGTGTGTGTGTGTGTGTGTGTGTGTGTGTGTGTGTGTGTGTGTGTGTGTGTGTGTGTGTGGACAGAATATCTCAAGAACGGAAGAACGTACGAACTTGAAACTTGAAACTTAAGTTACATACCACTACCGGACCTGACACGAACATTTTCATCAAAATCAGTCAACCGGAAGTAGTAGTTTATTCGTATAATTTTTCACTTTTTTGCGATTTTCTCAAAAACTGGTCCTACGATTTTTTTAAAAATCGCCTCATTTACTCAATTTGTTATTCTCTACAATATAGGGTAGGCGCCATGTTTCCTGAAATTCTCGGTGAGACTGTGTTTACGTAAAAAAGTGTTTTTTTAAGATTACGGCTTTAATATGTATTATAGCGCAAAAATTTATATAATAAAATATGTAGAGAATTTAAAATTCTACAACTCTTATTTCAAATATTTTTTTGTATAACGCTTAGTTTAGCGGTAATTAGCGATTATCTGTTTTTTCTCACGAAAACGTGTGAAAAATCGTTTTTTTAAGATTTCGGCCTTAGTATGTACTTTTCGACAAAAGTATATATAATCATATTTATAGGAAATTAAGAGATCTACAACTTTTATTTAGTTCATTTTCTCTACAGAGCCTAGTTTAGCGTGAAAGAGTGATTTTCCGTATTTTTAGCCAAACTGAGGTTGATTTTCATTTTGCGTCTTTCACTCATAATTAAAATAAGGTTATGTTTTTTGAGGTTAGTTTTTTGTTTATTTCTAATGTTTTATTACTAAAGTTAGATTTTATTGTTTAAATTATTTGCACTGGGAAGAGAATGTTGTGTGAGTGTTTCACACCAGATTTTTTGTTATACATACCAAGGCCGCAATCTTATTTTTTGCATTTTTCATGAAAAAACAAACAAAAATCACATATTTACGCTAAACTAAGCGTTGTAAGTTACAAAAAAGTGTTTGAATAAACGTTTTTGCTTTTTAAACGTTGTATAACTCTGATTGTATACACTTGTTCTAAAGTGTTATTTAAGGCTGCAATCTTAAAATCCAATTTTTTCTACGAGGGAACAGGTTCCCCAAGAATTTCAGCAGAAATGGCACCTACTCTATCTTGTAGAGCATTAAACATTTAGTAAATGAGGAGATTTTTAAAAAATCGTAGGAGCCATTTTTGAGAAAATCGCAATAAAGTGAAAAATGACACGAATAAACTACAATTTCCGGTTGACCGATTTTGATGACAATGTTTGCGTCGGGTCCTCTAGTGATAAGTAACTTAAGTTTCAAATTTCAATTTCGTACGATGTTCTTTTCTTGAGATATTCTGTTCACACTCACACAATCAATTGCTCAAAACCTGTTTTTTGATTCAGCGGGTCTGAAAACGTGTATATCCGGTCAAAACTCGATTTCTGAAAATCGACTTGAAGACAATACTTTCCTTCCTATATATTCATGTAGGCAAGAAAAAAATTCATGTGGATAAATGAAATCGGAATACCGATAAGAACTAAACTGGGTGCCCCAAACGTACGCATGGCTTAAGATTGCGAATGTAAGAGAAAACTCAATATACAGTTAAACCTCTCTTAAGCGACCATCAAAAATTTAAAAGTTAATTGGGTTTTTGTGGTCGCTTAAAATAGAGGGGTTAAAAGAAACTTTGGCGGTTTTTTAGTTAAGTATTGTAGGTCTACGTTAAGTGTAATGCGGTAAAAGGGCCTTTTTTTTCTTTTTTTTTTATCAGTATAGGTTTTCTTTTGCCATCAGTTAATAATACTATAACTTTAAGCAAATATGAGAAAGTCTGAGTAATATCCTTAGAAATAAAAACACAAACGACACTCAGTAGTGTGTTTGAGAAAGACCAAACTGTGAAGAAACAAAAAATATATCTATACAAAATCAAACTTGATGAACCGTGAGTCAACATCCCGAAACACAAAGTGTTGAAGTTGGAGATGACAATGACGATGGTAGAGATGAAAAACGACGCCAATTATGAGATGCTGGTGATTAGGAGTTGAAGTAGAAAAGATAAAAAAAAACTTTAATGACTAACAAAATCGTAGAGGTAAGTCCAGTGGTTTAAAGCGTTTCAGTCTGTAAGTATCTTCGCTGTTGTCAAGGAGGCTAATCCATATGGATTCTGATGGTCTTCTAGTTTTTGTAAATGTTTTTCGCTATGTTGTTTAATTTCGTCTTTTATGAAGGGCAGGTTTAGGTCATTGTGTAGTATTTCATTTGTAACGTACCATGGGGCTGCAGTGATTAGTCTCTGGCATTTTGATTGAAAGCGCTGCAGTATTTCTATATTTGATGAACTAGCTGTACCCCATAGCTCTAACCCATACGTCCAAATTGGTTTGAGTATTACTTTGTATACGAGTACTTTATTTTCAAGGGAGAGTTGAGACCTACTGCCTAAGAGCCAGAATAATTAACGTAACTTCAGCCCAAGCTGCTTTCGTTTCGCCCATATATGACTTCTCCACGTGAGTCTTCGATCTAGATGTTAAAGGGGCCATTTTAGCTTAATTTTAATCTCGTTTACAACGAAAATTTCTCAGTGCATTGCTTTCTTCATTTCAACGTTTACAATTAAATACAAAGACATTGAAATCAAATTTTTCAATCGTATAGAAAAAATCGGACAGAGTTCAAAAACACATTACCCTAATTACGGCATATACCAGTATACATGTAGCTATTATATAGCGAGACTGGCGTTGTAAAAAATGTTATTTTAATTTTATACATAATCACTTATTGTCACCTTCAATATACACTCCTTCTCTATCCCTACAACGCTCCATGAAAATTTTCCATTGTTGGAAACAGTTCTGGAAGTAAGCTTTCGTCATCTCCTTCAGGATACGTGCCGCTTTCTCTTTTACAGCTTTCACAGACTTAAATCTTGTCCCTTTTAATACAGATTTCACTTTAGGGAACCGGTAGAAGTTACATGGTGCAAGATCTGGTGAATAAGGCGGATGTTTTAACACTGAGATGCTGTACTTGGCTAGGAACCTCTTGACAGATATTGCGGAATGAGCTGGCGTATTGTCTTGGTGGAGAACCTATGATTTGTCCTTCCACATTTCGGGGCGTTTTTTCCTTACTGTTTGACGTAGTTTAGAAAGTACCTCAAGGTAGTAATATAGATTAATTCTTTGACTTTCAGGAACCCAGTGAAGGTACACAATCCCGTGGATATAAAAAAAAACAATCATCATTGCTTTAAATTTTGACTTGCTCATTCGAGCTTTTTTGGCTCTCGGTGAAGTTCGGCTCTACCAGTGCATGGATTGGCACTTCGTTTTCTTCTTTCTTTTTTTGTGTTATTCGTAATAATAAAAAAAAATTCTGGTTTGAACACTCACACGACTTTCTCTTGCCAATGCAAATAATTAACAATAAAACGTAACATTCGTCATAAAAACATTAGAAATAAACAGAAACCTAACCTTGAAAACATAACCTTATATTAATCATGAGTAAATGACGCAGAATGAAAACCGACCTCAGTTTGGCTTAAAAATACGGAAAATCACTCTTTCACACTAAACTATTCTCTATAGAGAAAAATGCTCTAAATAAAAGTTGTAGATATTTTAATTTCCTATAAATTTTATTGTATACTTTTTTGTCATAAAATGCATACTAAGGCCGAAATCTTAAAAAAATCAATTTACACACGTTTTCGTGAGAAAAAAAAATAGAAAATCGCTAATTACCGCTAAACTAGGCTAAGCGTTGTACAAAATAGTGTTTTAAATAAAAGTTGTAGCATTTTATAATTCTCTACAACTTTAATTATACAATTGTTTGCGCTAAAATGTATATTAAAGCCGTAATCTTAAAAAAACAATTGTTTTACGTAAAAACAGCCTCACCAAGAATTTCAGCAAACATGGCACCTAACCTATCTTATACAGCATAAAAAATTTAGTTAATGGGTTTTAAAAAAATCGTAGGACCAGTTTTTGAGAAAATCGCAAAAAAGTGAAAAATTATACAAATAAACAACTACTTCTGGTTGACTGATTTTGATGAAAATTTTCGTGTCGGGTCCGGTAGTGATATGTAACTTAAGTTTCAAGTTCGTACGTTGTTCCGTTTTTGAGAAATTCTGTTCACACACACACACACACACACACACACACACACACAGACCAATCGCTAAACACACACAGTTCAATCGCTAAAAACATGTTTTTTCGGTTCTGGGGGTCTGAAAGCGTGTAGATCCGGTGAAAACTCGATTTTGAAAAATCGACATGAAAACAATATTTTTCTTTCTTTTATATTCATATAAGGGAAGAGAAAGTAAAAATGGTACGGTCCAAAGATTAAATTGAAAAAATGTCAGTAGCTCGAGAAGAAACCCAACACCTAAGTGTGTAAAGTTTTATTTTCTTATCTTTTATCAATCCTATGAAAAATGTACCTAAAAGTAGCAAATTTAACATTGGCGGGATACGAAGTTCAGTCTCCCCTTAAATAAAGAACTACAGTAAAAACATGAATCAATAACAATGAAACTAGTAAGTTAAATTAAGGTAGATGTAACGAAATATAATTTTGGTGATGTATAACATTTTTGTCAGTAATTTTTCTGTTTTGTATGGCACTAAAAATCCAATTTCCTGCGAGTTGTCAAGATCAAACAAAACTCTCAACCGTAGGTACTTGGCCGGAAAATCTTATAACAAAAACCTTTTTGTTATATTTTCTGTAAAGGAAATACGTTTTTATAATAAATTAGTTACGGCTTTTCTTAAAACCTGTCTTCTTATATTTTATATTATGACACTTTAAATTATTATTATAAAACCTTACTTTTTAATTTTTACTTTCTCTTGCCTATGTGACTATATAGAAAGGAAAATACTGGTTTCATTTCGATTTTTAAAAAATCGAGTTTACACCGGATATGCACGTTTTCAGACCTTCTGAACACAAAAAAAAACATATTTTTAACGATTGGTGTGTGCGTGTGTGTATGAAGAAAGAAATCTCAAGAACAGAACATTGCACGAAGTTGAAACTTGAAACTTAAGTTAGATACCTCTGAGGACCCGACACGAACATTTTTATCAAAATCGGTCGACCGGAAGTAGTAGTTTATTCGTGTTATTTTTAACTGTTTATACGATTTTCTCAAAAACTGTTCCTACGATTTTTTTTAAAATCGCCTGGTTTACTAAATTTTTTATGCTCTACAAGATAGGGTAGGCGCCATGTTGTCAAAATTTTTTGGTGAGGCTGTTTTCATGTTTTTTAAGATAGCGGCTTTAGTATGCATTTTAGCGGAAAAATTTATATAAATATTAAAAGTTGTAGAGAATTTAAAATCCTACAACTTTTATTTCAAACATTTTTTTGTATAAGATTTTGACCTCAATATGCAATTTACGACAAAAGTATATAATTAAATTTATCGGAGATAAAAGATGGACAACTTTTATTATTAGCATTTTTCTCTACAGAGCCTAGTTCAGCGTGAAAGAGTGATTTTCCGTATTATTAAGCCAAACTAATAACGATGGTTTTCATTTTGCAACATTCACTCATGATTAAAATAAGGTTATGTTTTTTTTTAATAATTTTGTTTATAAAGGTCGCATCAACTGCTAATAGTTATTAGCAACCACAATAGGAATTATAATAATAACAATAAAAACAACAACAATCATAAACTAAAACATAAAAATCTGGTGTGAAACACACAACTTTCTCTTGCCAATGTAAATAATTAACAATAAAACTATCATTAGTAATAAAACATTAGAAATAAACAAAAAACTAACTTTAATAACATAACCTAATTTTTAATCATGAGTGAAAGACGCAAAATGAAAATCGAACTCAGTTTGGCTTAAAATACGGAAAATCGCTCTTTCACATTAAACTAGGCTCTGTAGAGAAAAATGCTCTAAATAAAAGTTGTAGATCTTTTAATTTTCTATACATTTAATTGTATACACTTTTGTCATAAAATGCATACTAAGGCCGAAATCTTAAAAAATCGATTTTTCACACGTTTTCGTGAGAAAAAAAACAGAAAATTGCTTATTACCGCTAAACTAAGCGTTATACAAAATAATGTTTTAAATAAAATTTGTAGCATTCGAAATTCTCTACAACTTTTATTATACAAAGTTTTGCGCTGTAATACATATTAAAGCTGTAATAATAAAAAAAACACTTTTTTACGTAAAAACAGCCTCCCCAAGAATTTCAGCAAACATGGCACCTACCCTATCTTGTAGAAAATATAAAATTGAGGAAACCAGGCCATTATAAAAAAAATCGTAGGACCAGTTTTTGAGAAAATCGCAAAAACGTGAAAAATTACACGAATAAACTACTACTTTCGGTTGACCGATTTTGATGAAAATGTTCGAGTCGGGTCCGATAGTGGTATGGAACTTAAGTTTCAAGTTTCAAGTTCGTACGATGTTCCGCTCTTCAGATATTTTGTACACACACACACACACACACGCGCGCGCGCACATACACACACACACATACAAACACACACACACACAGAGGGAGAGGGAGAGTGAGAGAGATAGAGAGAGAGAGAGAGGGTGAGAGAGAGAGAGGGAAAGAGAGACATAGACCAATCGCTAAAAACATGTTTTTTGGGTTCAGGAGATCTGAAAATGTGTAGATCTGGTGAAAACTCGATTTGTTAAAATCGGCATGAAAACAATACTTTCCTTCCTATATATTCATATAGGCAAGAGAAAGTAAAAAAGAAAATTAGTAGGCTTATCAGATTTTGTCTTCAACTGCAACATAACGTAGAAATTTTAAAACTTTATTACAACTGTCTTTACAGCTATAATTTTCGTAAAATATTACTGAAATACCAAAAAGAGTACATATGCTTTGAAGTTCTCGACATCCTGAAACGATATGTGTTTTGCGTCGCAGTAAGGGCACACTGTCGACGTAGATTTTGTGAGCAGGTGCTGGTGTGATTTATAACTGAGTGCCTAATCCGCAATCGGCAGATGACAACCCTCCATTCCCTGCGATTATGGAATTCGGTTAGAGGAAATTTTCGTAACGTTTTTGTACCACTTGGAGTTTCGCAGGTGGTATCTCGGTCCACCTATTTTATGGATTTTGTTCATTTCTAATGTATTGTAACACTTATCACTAAGGTCCATTTCGGGATCTGGGTAATTAAATAATTAGTACACTAAAGTTTACAATTACAAATATTTATTACAACTAAAAGATTTACTAAATAAATAATAAAACTAATTATAATGAAGTAATACAATAAATAACTTAAATAATTTACTTAGTACTACTTACAAATAATTATACACAAAAATTAAATATAATGCACATACACAATAAGATAGTATAACAATACAACTATTGTTTTATTATTATTGACCACTACAATGCCCGGGTACGTGACCTTAACTACGCACCGATAGCTCACTCAATAAACACTCGTCAAAGATCAAACGAATACTAACCCACTGACCGCGCTCGGGGGTCGCTTTATATACGAGGTCTGTCCAATAAATACGCGAACTTGTGCAAGCTAGCGCCCATGACGCGGACTATAGTCCCACACGCTGGCGGTCCTAGTTTCCTAATTCCCAATGAGCCGTCAGTGCTTGGCGGATCGTCGAACTGTGCCTATAGTGCTAGTTATGTTAGTTTCTGTTGTCCTTGTTTTTACTGTTTGTCGAAAATGAAAACTGACGAAATCACAGAGCAACGAATCAATATCAAGTTTTTGGTGAAGTGCAGTAAAAGTTATAAAGAAATTACTGAAATATTTACAGCTGTTTACGGTGATAATGCTCTGAAGAAAGTATCAGTTTTCACGTGGATTATGCGTTTTAAAGATGGCCGACAAGACGCCACGGATGATGCAAGGCCAGGACGACCTTTAACCACCTGTGTTGGACGACAACATTGATCATGTGCAGTCCCTTGTCCTTACTGGTCGTCGAAAAACTGTCTGAATGATAGCTGATGAACTGAATCTGGGAAAATCAACAGTGCACACTATTTGAACCGAACATTTTTGTCAAGGTGATGGATGGATCCTTCACCATGACAATGCACCTGCACATTCAGCATTGATTGTTCGCCAGTTTCTGGCAAAAAATTCAATCACCATCCTTGATCATCCTTCTTCTTCGCCAGATATCACCCCGTGCGACTTTTTCTTACTCCCAAAATGCAAAAATGTGATGAGGGGACATCACTGGGAAGATTTGGACACAATAAAACAAGAAACGACGAGAACACTAAAAAGCCTAACTGCTGAGGACTTCCAAGGGTGCTTTAAACAGTGAAAAAGAAAATGGAATGGTGCATAACAACAAATGGAGAGTACTTTGAAGGGGACAAAATTGATGTAGACTAAATTTTGCAAAATAAAGTTTTTATGGGCTCAGTTCGCATATTTATTGTACAGACCTCGTAGGTGGTTCAAAGAGACTTCTCGAAAGACACAGAGATTCGATCAAAAAAATCCTCTTTATTAGTACTGCAAAAATCTTAACTATGGTAAACAAATCACAATTGAATAAAAGGTGTTACAGGTAATCAACTGACTCTTTCACAAATAGTTGTACAACAAAGACCCTTCATTACTATAAACGGCCTTTTTTAAATAACCTTTTATAACTAACCCTATTGTTACTTTGTCACTCTATTATCTACTCTTTAACATTTTATGAATTAAGTAGGCTACTAGAAATTTCTCGAACCATTCTACTCTTCGATATTGTCACAGTATTATTGTTATAATGTATGTCATTTTACGCTATGTTCATTATTTGTATTGGCAAGAGAAAGTCGTGTGAGTGTTCACACCAGATGTTTTTCTTTTCTTTTTGCCACAATTCTTACACCATGTATATTACTGATATTAGATTTTATCTAGTATTAATAAATTGTATCTATTTAAGGGTAAATAACCCTTAGGTAGTCTCGTCATAAAATTTTATGATGGTATATAAATGTGAATAAACAACCCTTCGTTGTTCCATGTCTGTACCTTCATTATTAGAAGGAATGTACTCATCTCTAACGCTGGTCTCCATAGTTAATTCATTTTGTAAATACGCTTGGAATTCACAATCTAGTCTTAATTTAAGGGTTCAGTTCACCTGTTTGATGTTCACTGTGTTGGAAAATAGAATTTTATCATGTTACAATTTCTTGTCACCCTTTCTCTGTACCCAATAGTAGTACGTCCTCATCAAACAAACTTTCCCTAGATTTTTCTAGAATTTGATTTTATTTTGTGAAGTTTCCGTTGACAATTCTATAGAGTGATTTTTTACTTCTGTTACCCAATTGTTAATGTCTGGTAATTTTTTTCTAAGAAAGGGAAATTTTGTTTTGTGACACGAAGTTGTTAGCCCTACTCAACTGGTATAGATACGGCAGTGTGAGTTGATTCTCCTTGAGCTGTGTAAAATTTAGTGCCGTTTCCGGTCATGTTACGAACAGAATGTCTTTTATCCTAGAAATATCGCTTGTTTAAATCTGGAGGCTGAAGCTCTTGGACTAATCGTACGCAATACGGACACAATTTTTTTTTTTTTAGCAGCTTTCTGTACACTCGAATTTGACAAACCAACTTGCGAGGAAAGTTTTCGTTAACTTTTTCGTGGAGAATTGAGCAATCTTGTTTTCACATTATCTTAAACGTCATCTGTCAAGAGCACTACGTTTGTAGTGTCGCAAACACTATCTGTTTCTCGAAATCAGTTTGTTAGCCTAGAAATTGAAATTTTTTCTGGTGAAGGAACACCAAGAAATTTTATTTAAGATGATTTTTTTACACTCGCCTACGATTTCGTAGCAAAGATTGTTCAAGAATGAAAATTCGTTGTTCTAGGGTAAAAAATATTCTGTTCGTACCACGACCGAAAACGGCACAAAATTTTACACAGCTCAAGGAGGATCAACTCACACTGCCGTATCTATACTGGTTGAGTAGGGCTACCAAGTTCGTGTCACAAAACAAAATTTCCTTTTCTTAGAAAAAAATTACGAGACATTAATAATTGGGTGACAGAACTAAAAAATCACTCTGTAGTATACAGTATTCAGTTGAACTAATGTCCCCTAGCCGTGGGAGTGAGAGAATGCATAACGCTCTCACTCGCACAAGCCATACGCACCGTTCCAATAACATTGTCTTTAATTTTACTCATTGTTGTGAGCAAGCGTTTATCCATGTAGTAAACTAACAACCAAGATAACGACTGTAGTATGTTTTTAGATTTCCATTATAACGGTAAAGACCTTTGGGCGCATGCGTAGTTACGCCACATATATCCCTTTCACTCGCTCGGCTATGGGACATTAGTTCGTCTGATACCTATACAAACACACAGTGTGGTGTAATGTGACAGTGTGGTTGTGTTAATTAATCTTTTCGATATACGAGGTGTGGCTATTAAATAACGAGACGGTGTAAAAAATTTAATTTTAATTTTATACATAATCACTTATTGTCACCTTCAGTATACACTCCTTCTCTATCCCTACAACGCTACATGCGAACTTTCCATTGTTGGAAACAGTGCTGGAAGTCATCTTCTATCAGCTCCTTCAAGACACGTGCCGCTTTCTCTTTTTCAGCTTCCACAGACTCAAATCTTGTCCCTTTTAATGCAGATTTCACCTAAGAGAGCAGGTAGAAGATAATAACATGTGATGAAACGTGGTTTTTCACTTATGATCCGGAAATGAAGCACCAATCCATGCACTGGAAGAGCCGAACTTCACCGGAGAGCCAAAAAAGCTCGAATGAGCAGGTCAAAATTTAAAGCAATGATGATTGTTGTTTTTTATATCCATGGGATTGTGTACCTTCACTGGGTTCCTGAAGGTCAAACAATTAATCGATATTTCTACCTTGCGGTACTTCCTAAACTACGTCAAACAGTAAGGAAAAAACGCCCCGAAATGTGGAAGGACAAATCATAGGTTCTCCACCAAGACAATGCGCCAGCTCATTCCAGGTTATCTGTCAAGAGGTTCCTAGCCAAGTACAGCATCTCAGTGTCGTACATCCAACTTATTCACCAGATCTTGCACCTGAGACTTCTATCTGTTCCCTAAGGTGAAATCTGCATTAAAAGGGAAGAGATTTGAGTCTGTGAAAGCTGTAAAACAGAAAGCAGCACGTGTCCTGAAGGACCTGACAGAAGATGACTTCCAGCACTGTTTCCAATAATGGAAAATTTGCGTGGAGCGTTGTAGGAATAGAGAGGGAGTGTATATTAAAGGTGACAATAAGTGATTACGTAGCTTATAAAAAAACAATTTTTTACAACGTCAGTCTCGTTGTTTAATAGCCACACCTCGTATGCCTAGATATACCAGTAAAAACTTTAAATTACAACAAAAAATTTTATGTTGGGGAAAAATTTAAGTTTTTGTCAGATTTAGTCAGAAATATTATCGTGTTACCAATTCATCATTTTATATTGCTCACTTTACTGCAAAGTTAATTTCAGTTTTGTACTTTCTCTTGCCTATACGAATATACCGGAAGAAAAGTTTTGTTTTCATGTCGAGTTTTCACCGGATATACACTTTTTTTAGACCCCCTGAACCCAAAAAACAGGTTTTTAGCGACTTGTGTGTATGTGTATTTGAGTAAACAAAATATCTCTAGAATGGAAAATCGTACGAAATTGAAACTTGAAACTTAAGTTACGTACTACGAGAGGATTCGACACAAACATTTTCATCAAAATCGGTTACCGTAGTAGTAGTTTATTCGTGTAATTTTTCACTTTTTTCCGATTTTCTCAAAAACGACTCCTAGCAATTTCTTCTACAAGATCACAGCCTCCTCAAGAATTTCAGCAGACATTACACCTACATTATCTTGAAGAGCATAAAAAATGTAGTATATGAGGTGATTTAAAAAATAAATCGTAGAAGTTTTTTAAGAAAATTGCAAAAAGTGAAAAATTACACGAATTAACTACTACTTCCGGATGATCGATTTTGATGAAAATGTTTGTCTCAGGTCCTCTAGTAGTACCTAACTTAAGTTTTAAGTTTTAAATTCGTACGATGTTCGGTTTTTGAAATATTCTGTTTACACACACACGCACACAGACCAGTCGCTAATAACATGTTTATTGGGATCAAAGGGTCTAAAAAGTGTATATCTGGTGAAAATAAAACTCGATTTCTTAAAGTCGACATGAAAACAATATTTTCCTTCCTATATATTCATATATTCATATAGGGAAGAGAAAGTAAAAAGTAAAAACGTAATGCCAATGCTTCACGTGGTGTAAAAATATTTTTTCCAGTACATTCTCCATTTTAAAAACAGTTCAATATATTCAGGTAGCCTGCATTCAAAACTTAAGCACACTCGTTTAACATGGACCAATCCGGACGTTGGATTTTACGGTGCAAAATTACAATTCATCCGCTTATAATGTCTATGGACTAAAAATCAATACGCGTTTTCGTTTATATGTTATACATGTACATCATTCTGTAAAAAAATATACACTCAATTTTCAGTCGTTTTGAAGAGATTTCTCAAGTACTTTTCTTTATATGACTAACAATGTTAGCTTTTTTTTATTTGATTTTAATTTTCCCGTAATAACAATAGTAAATAAAGGCTGGCCGCGCCGGCCGCATTGGCGCAGTTGGTAACGTGCTCGCCTCTCATCATGCGGTCCTGGGTTCGAATCCCACTCAGGCACGGCATATTTTCATACGTTACAAAAATTCATTTCATCCTCATTTCACACAGTTACACCCCAACGTCGTCGCTAATGACCACAGCAGTTGATGCGACGTTAAATAAATAAATTTAAAAAAAAAATAGTAAATAACTGTTAATTTTAACCCACCGGGTTGGTCTAGAGGTAAAGTCGTCGCCAAAATCAGCTGTTTAACAGCTGATTTTCGGAGACGAAGGTTCCTGTTTCAAATCCTAGTAAAGGTAGTTTTTTTTATACGGATTTGAATACTAGACAGTGGTTACCGGTGTACTTTGATGGTTGGGGTTCAATTAACCATACCCTCTGAGGAATGGTCGGCCTGAGTCTGTGCAAGACTACACCTCATTTACACGTCATACATATCATCCTCATCTCATTGGGTCATGGGGTTGCTTATTGTTCTGAATTGAACAGATTGCAACGTACACACATTAGGAATTTAAAAAAAAAAAAAAAAAACTGTAGTAGAGATTACATCACCATTTTTTTAATATTATATAAATTATTATTTACTTTCTCTTGCCTATATGAATGTATGGAAGAAAGGTATTGTTTTCATGTCGATTTTTATAAATAGAGTTTTCACCGGAACTACAAGTTTTCAGACCCCCTGAACCCAAAAACATGTTTTCAGCGATTGGTCTGTGTGTGGGTGTGTGAACAGAATATCTCAAGAACGGAACATCGTACGAACTTAAAACATAAAACTTAAGTTAGATACCACTAACAGGACCCGACACGAACATTTTCATCAAAATCGGTCAACCTGAAGTAGTAGTTTATTCGTTCAATTTTTCCCTTTTTGTAATTTTTTCTTAAACAATCCTACGATTTTTTTTAATCGTTTATTAATTTTTTTATGCTTTACAAGATAGGGTAGGCGCCGTGTCTGCTGAAATTCTTGGAGAGGCTGTTTTCACGTAAAAAATTGTTTTCTTAAGAATGCGGCTTTATTATGCATTTAAGCGCAAAAAGTTTTTAAATTAAAGTTGTAGAGAATGAAAAATCCTGCAACTTTTGTTTTAAATATATTTTGTACAACACTTAGTTTAGCGGTAATTAGCGATTTTCTATTTCTTGTTTCATGAAAACGTATGAAAAATTGATTTTTTTAAAGATTTCGGCCTTAGTATGCACTTTACGACTAAAAAGTATAATGAAATTTATAGAAAATTAAAAGATCTACAACTTTTATTTTGGAATTTTTCTGTACAGAGCTTAGTTAAGCGTGAAAAAGTGATTTTCCGTATTTTTAAGCCAAACTGAGGTTGATTTTCATTTTGCGTCTTTCACTCGTGATTAAAATTAGGTTATGTTTATTGGGGTTAGTTTTTTTTGTTTGTTTCTAATGTTTTATTACTAATGTTAGGTTATATTGTTAATTATTTTCATTGGCAAGAGAAAGCTGTGTGAGTGTTTGACACCAGATTTTGTTTACTTTCTCTTTACCTATATGAATACACATAGGCCTAAATGTATCGAGAAGGAAAGTATTTTTTTTCCATGTAGATTATACAAAATCAAATTTTCAACGAATATAGGTATACGTTTTAAGGCCCACTGAGCCCAAGAAACGTGATTTTAGCGATTGCTTTCTCTCTCCCTCCCTTTATCTCCCTCACTCTCCCTGCCTCTTTTCCATACTCTCTCACACCCTCTCTCTCTTCCACTCATTCTCTCTCTCTTTCGCTCCCTCTCTCAACGCTTACTTCAGCAACAATTAGTGATTTTCTGTATTTTTTTTTTATGAAAATCGGTAAGGTATTTTTTAAGATTGCGGCAGTATATTTAAGCATTTTACGACAAAATGCTTAATTTACAATATAACTATTCCCTCTCTCTTTCTCTTCCTCTCTCCCCCTCTGTGTATGTATGTGGGTGTGTGTGTGTGTGTGTGTGTGTGTGTGTGTGTGTGTGTGTGTGTGTGTGCGTGTGAAGAAAATATCTCAAGAATGACACGAACATTTTCATCAAAATCGGTCAACCGAAACAAGATTTGCAATTTCCTTTAAAGTGGTTCTTACGATTTTTTTTTAATTGCCTCATTTAATGCATTTTTCATGCTCACGAGATAGGAAAAGCGCCATGTCCAATGAAATTCTTGGTAAGCATGTGCTCTTTATTGGTTTTTTTTAAAGATTGCTGCCTTAATAGGAAAGTTATATGAAAATTGAAAAACCTACAACGTTTATTTTAAACATATTTGTGTACAACACCTACTTTAGCGACAATTAGTGATATTTTGTTTTTTCATGAAAATCGGTAAAAAATGGAATTTTTTTAAGATTGCGGCTTTAGTATAATTAAGAATTTTACGAACAAATGGTTAGTTTACAATATAATTATTAATAAAAAATGGTTAGCGTCACTAGCTTTCACACCGGGGTCCCACGTTCAATTCCCGGTCAGGTGTGATATTTTTTCATGATTCATCTTAATCTATCATCCTTCTCACCGTCTGCATTAGCAACAATTGCTAAACAGTCGGACATAAAAAAAAATACTTTTTTGAACGACTCACACGACTTTCTCTTGCCAAGGCAAATAATAAACAATATAACCTTACGTTCGTAATAAAACATTAGAAATACACAGAAAAACTAACCTCAAAAATAATTAATTAATTTGAATCATGAGTGAATGACGCAAAATGAAAACCAATCTCAGTTTGGCTTAAAAATACGGAAAATTACTCTTTCACGATAAAATAGGCACTGTAGAGAAAAATGCTCTAAATAAAGGTTGTAGATCTTTCGGTTTTCTTATAAATTTTGATATACTGTATACACTTTTGTCGTAAAATACATCCCACGGCCAAAATCTTAAAGATTCTATTGATTTTACAGATTTTCATGGAAAAAGACTGGTGCAAAACACTCACACAACTGTCTTTTGCCAATGCAAATAATTAACAATAAACCTAACATTAGTAATAAAACATTAGAAATAAACAAAATACTAACCTAAAAAAACATAACCTAATTTTAATCATGAGTGAAAGACGCAAAATGAAAATCAACCTATGTAGAACTTGAAAGTACGGAAACACACTCTTTCACGCGAAACTAGGCTCTGTAGGGAAAAATGTGGGAAATAAAAGTTGTAGATCTTTTGATTTCCTATAAATTTGATTATATGCACTTTTGTCGTAAAATGCATACTAAGGCCAAAGTCTTAAAAAAATCAATTTTTCACACGTTTTCGTGAGAAAAAAACAGAAAATCGCTAATTACCGCTAAACTAAGCGTTATAAAAAAATGTTTGAAATAAAAATTGTAGGATTTTAAATTTTCTACATTTATTATTATAAACTTTTGCGCTAAAATGCATATTAAAGCCGTAATCTTAAAAATACAATGTTTTTACGTGAAAACAGCCTCACGAAGAATTTCAGCAGACATTACGCCTACCCTATCTTGTAAAGCATAAAAAAATTTAGGAAACCAGGCGATTTTTAAAAAAAATCGCAGGACTCGTTTTCGAAGAAATTGAAAAAAGTGAAAAATTACACGAATAACATACTACTTCCGGTTTACCAATCTTGATGAAAAGTTCGTGTCGGGTCCGGTAGTGGTATGAAACTTAAATTTAAGTTTCAAACTTGTACGATATTCCGTTCTTGAGATATTTTTTTCATACGCAGACACACACACACACACACACACACACACACACACACAGACCAATCGCTAACAACATGTTTTTTGGTTTTAGGGGATCTGAAAACGTGTAGATCCGGGGAAAACTCGATTTCTTAAAATCGACATGAAAACAATACTTTCCTTCCTATATATTCATATGGACAAGAGAAAGTAAAAAACAGAAAATCACTAATTTCCGCTAAACTGATTTTTATAAAGAAATGTTTGAAAGTTGAACGTTTTAAAATTTTCTACAACATTGATTATATATACTTTTGCTTAAAATGCTTAATTAAGGCCGTAATCCTGAAAAAAAAAACATTTTTTTTAGCGTGAGAACAGCCTCCCAAGGATTTCAACAGACATGGCACCAATCCGATTAGGTAGAGCATAACAATTGTAGTATAGTCACTTGAGTCACGAGTTTGCTCTTGTTTGCAACGAGGGGTGAAGTGGGAAAAGCATCAGTGCGCATGCCCGACTACTTTAATTTCAGTACGACAAACATAGCAATTTATACTATACCCAGAGCATATACAATATATCGCGGAACCTTTTGTAGGTTAAATGTACGAGTATAACTGTTTGTTACCGTAAGCACAAATGACGGTTTCTCGAAAACCTGATCGAATTATTCACCGTGCTGAACGCAATGCAATAAAATGTTATGAAGTTAAAGCTAAACAAAAATGCCTATCTGTGCCTCTTAACAAAAGTTGTGAGCGAGCGGCTAACTACTGTCATTTTTCCTTTCCACAATCGGAAAATAAAAAAGGAAATTAAGGACGTGAAGAAGCTATTTGTTTGGGACTATATAAATTTTATGTTTGGTTCAATTCATCAATTTATTTTTGTGTCCTATTCTAAGATATCATTTATCGGTCTCAATCAATGAGGGTTGATTTCTACCTGCACCTACAAACAGTTTTATACTGAACTGGACACAGTCGTCCGTTAAGTCGCAACGCAAAAGAACGCTATCTTGTTGTTAACGCTTTTCCATCCATTCTTATCCGCGATCGCTAACTCTATACTTTGAAAACGCAATAATACTAATATTCCGCTATGCAGATTGATATTAATTCACGCGCCGCAGTGCTTTAACGCGCTGGAGACACTCTAGGAAACCGACCACGCTAAATACAGTCCACTTAATTCAAGATCTTCGGCAGTTCAACACTCATCGGAAAGCCACTGGTACCAGCTGGTAAGTCGCAGGACTTCCAAGGTGAGTGAAATAAAACTTTTATATCAACAGTAAGCTGCTAAACGCTTCGCCACTGACCCTACCACTATTCTTTAACAGTTTAACATCTGGTAAAAAGAGAAAACGGTTAAATAGATACTAAAGAGACTGATAATGAAAACGCCTTTGGTAGCAAAAGTAAAGAAGGTTATTCATTCGTAATTAGAGTAAATCAAACATTTCTAGTCATGTAATTAAGCTGTAGGCAATATAACAGGTAATATTTTATTTCTTATTAGGTTTATGAAGAAAACATTTTCTCGGAATAAACCACAGCTTACAAAATGTATCTAGAAACTGCACGGTAGTAAAATGTACGAGTAGTCTCACTTTTGAGGTTGGCAGCACTGAATAATATCACTTACCTTTCTCACAGCCCATACATACGCAAAAGACAATCTCGTGACTTTAGTATCTATAAATGAGGTGATTGTAGAAAATCGTAGGAACCGTTTTTGAGAAAATCACAAAAAATTTGAAAATTACACAAATAAACTACTACTTTCGGTTGATCGATTTTAACCTATTTTAAGTTTCTACTTCGTACAATGTTTCGTTCTTGAAATTTTTACTTCACACACGCACATGCCAATCGCTACAAACATGTTTTTTTTTTGGATTCGGGGTCTGAAAACGAGTATATTCTGTGAAATCTCGATTTCTGAAAATCGACATGAAAACTATAATTTCCGGTCTGTATATGTAATACACAAGAGACAGTAATAAAACGTAAAATTGTAAACAAATTATAATGATTGTAATAGAATTGGATAAATTTAGATTTGTCCCCTGTAGATTTGTGCCAATTCAACTTTTGAAAGTTGCACAACCGCTACTGTAATTCTCATTCGAATAGTACGAGTATTTTGATTATGCCAAATCGGATGTTGGCAAAATATAAATGACAACAATGATATTTTCGGATCACTCGAAATGTATTATATATCACTTTGTCATTGGCAACTAATTAGCTCTTTTGATGTAAGTTAATTACACAGATACCAATTGCAATTATATAAATGGAATTTTCAATACACGTGATCTAAATTTTTAGTTATTTTAGTCTTTTCAACAGATTAATGAAATAATTACCATAAAAATTAACATAAACATCTATTGTGAAACACTCACACGACGTTTTCTTTCTTGCCAATGCAAATAATGACCAATATAACTTAACATTAGTAATAAAATATTGGAAATAAACAAAAAAACCAACCTCAAAAACATAACCTTATTTTAACAGGTTGACTCCCATGAGACACTTATATGTCTCTCACCAGATCTGTAAAATTTATTTCTGAGAGACTGATCTGTCTCTCACATAAAAGCCTTTTTAATAGAATCATGAGATGTGTTTACTTTTGGGTTGAGATGGATTAGGATTAGTCTCTTATTGTTTAGTTATTTATTATCAAAATAGGATTTCTCTTTCTTCGGTGATTTTTTTACTTTCTTTTTTTTCTTAAAGGTTTTGTTTATAATTTTTCTTTTTATTTTAGTTCGTGGTAGATTTCCACGTTATCGTATTTTATTTTTTGGTGGTGATTTTTTTACTTTCTTTTTTTTCTTAAAGGTTTTGTTTATAATTTTTCTTTTTATTTTAGTTCGTGGTAGATTTCCACCCAAATAATGGAAACTTCACTATAAAAGAAAATAAAATAAAAAATATTAGAATAAAATTAGAAATATCTCCCGAAAAAAAAAAGAAAATCCTCCAAACCTATTAAAAATAAAAAAATTCTTAAAACGCCAAAATATTGGAGTTTCCATCTTTTGATATTGAAAAGAAGTTCTGTATTCTTGTGCAAACGGCTTAGAACTTCCCCTATTTTAATTTTATCCTTCCATGAGATGCGGAGCATCCGCCGGTAAGCCTACATCTCAAACGCCTCCAATTTCCTTTCCAAGGACTTAGTCAATATCCATCCCTCATGACCATAAATGAGTACAGGAATTACATAACATCTGAGTATGCGAAGTCTTGTATTGAGGTTGAGTTCTCTATTGCAAAGCAAATTTTTCATTTTTATGAATACAGCTCTTGCCTGTTCAATGCGGGCCCTGATCTCCTGACTAAAGTCCCATCTTTCATTCAAGAGACACCCAAGATATTTACAGAACTTGACTCGCTCAACCACACTACCATCAACCGAAAGGACAGCATCCACTTCATGTCTACTGACAACCAGGAACTTTGTCTTATGGATATTCATTCTCAAACCATAAGCGTTGCTGACTAAATTCACATGGTCCAACAATGTCTGCAGATCCTCAGCACTTCCAGCCATCAGGACTGTGTCATCTGCATATCGCAGGTTGTTGATTTCCAAACCATTTACCATGATGCCACGTCCACATCCCTCCAGGGCCTCTGACAAGATGGCCTCCGAATAAAGGTTGAAGAGCATTGGAGACAATACACACCCCTGACGAACTCCCCGCCGAATTAGGATCTCCTCCGACCCGTTATCGCATAATATTAATTATGACTATTATTATAGTTTATTATTGCATTACTAATCATGTTTTAATAAGATTATATAATGAAAAATCACTTTATCCTTTAATTTTTTATGGTTTTCATGTTAGAAATATTTTTTGCTTTGTACAAGTTAACTCTTGTTGGTGCCTCTATGTAGACAACTGGTACTCAAGTTTACCACTCGCCGAACAACTGCTTGATAGAGACGCATCATCGATATTTATGTAGTTTTATTGGAAAATAATCCAAAGTAAATTATTTATTAAATACATATAATATATAGAAATACAAGTAAAATTTCAGTGAGACAGACATCATTTAGTGTCTTTCACACTAAATTTGATTTTGTTTTACTCTTGAGTACCTGCTCAGTCTCTCATCTAAAAAAACGGCGCCAAAAAAATTAAGCCTTACAACACACTAGATTTGAAAGAAAATTAAATAAAAAAAGCAAAGTAACCATAAAATAGGTATAGATTTTTAAGGAAAACTGCAAAAATTGCCTTTGGAGTCAACCTGTTAATCATGAGTGAAAGATGTAAAATAAAAATCGACCTCAGTTTGGCTTTAAAATACGGAAAATAACTCTTTCACGCTAAACTAGACTCTGTACAGAAAAATGCTCTAAATTTAAAGTTAGGTATTTTAATTTCCTGTAAATCTGATTACACACCTTCAACGTAAAATGCGTACCAAGACTGAAATCGTAAAAAAATCGATTTTTTACAATTTTTCGTGAGGAAAAACCGAAAATCGCTAATTACCTCTAAACTAAGCGTTATACAAAAAAATGTTGGAAACAAAAGTTGTAAACTACTACGTACTTTCAGTTGACCAATTTTGATGAAAATGTTTGTGTCGGGTCCGGTAATGGCATGTAACTTAAGTTTTAAGTTGCAAGTTCGTACGATGATCCGTTCTTGAGATATTGTGTTTACACACACACACAGACCAATCGCTAAAAACATGTTTTTTGGGTTTAGGGAGTCTGAAAACGTATAGATCCGGTGAAAACTCGATTTCGAAAAATCGACATGAAAACAGTAGTACTTTCTTTCATATATATTCATATATGGGAAGAAATCTGCCCATAACAGACAGGTGAAGTGGCAAATTATTTACACTCAATCTGTTCGTTGCAGGGCTAAAATAAATAGTTTTGTGTCTTATCACATGGTCAGTCAATTAAATGGCTGAATCATTTAAGAACAGAAGAGGTAGAGGAGTAAAAGACACTAATCAG
Organism: Catonia carolina; assembly: GCA_035578175.1. Taxonomy (NCBI): domain Eukaryota; kingdom Metazoa; phylum Arthropoda; class Insecta; order Hemiptera; family Achilidae; genus Catonia; species Catonia carolina. The sequence goes on along the minus strand of JAQMRL010000020.1, from coordinate 6,817,887 downwards.
AGTTATCTCCTCTGAAAGTAATGAATTTCATTATACAGCCAGATCCTGTGGTGAATGAAGTGAAGGTGTCATTTGCAGAGTGAAAAATACGTGCTTTTCAGAGGGCCCGGCATGCTGATAAGCGTACTTTTCTATTCAGTGAGGAAGGCAATTGTAAACCACCTCACTCCTTATTTAACTTAGTAAAACCTCTACAGGTTCAAACCAGCCTTTTGGCTGATGACCTAAACAACATGGGAAGAAAAAGTAAAAAAATTGTAATGAGTGTAACGTTTCGAGTCAATTTTAAATGATTTCAATAAACAATGAAGTTTAGTGTTTGTACTTATCTTTAAATTAGACAAGAATTTTGATGTAAACATAAGTTGTTCATATGAGACGTATGTCACAATTCCTTTCCGACAACTCAAAGTAGATTTATTTCCGTATTCAGTGTAACTGATTCTAACGTATCCCTGAGTATTACATTGTCACTTTGATGTTGTTATAGAAAATAATTAAAGCAACATTTTCGTTGGCTTCATTACACACCCTACTTAAAATTTAATTTAAGTAACTTACTCTGAATTAAATTTTAGATTAACTTCTTTCGTATGAATCCATAGTAAGTAAACAATAGATGAATTTAAGCAAATAGGATTCGTTCACCACAATTGTTAATTACTGTATTGTACAGATCAAAGAAATAAATATCTACTATTGTTTAATTCACTTAATACGGAAATAATTCTATCTAAAACTGTAAACTTTCTTTTAAAATATATGCGCAAATTTGATTTAGTACTACAGTAGAGCGTCAGTTATCCGAACTAATTGGGAACAGAGCGGTTCTGATAATCAAATAGTTCGGAAAATCAAACATGCCAAGGTACAGTAATTTGGTACACTGTGCTGTAACAATTTAATATAACCTAAATGATTATTAAGTTAATAAAGGCTAACATAAACTTTAGTTTAAAAAAAACTGGTGTAAAACACTCACACGACTCTCTCTTGTCAATGCAAATATTAAACAATACGAGGCGTGGCTATTAAATAAGACTGACGTTGTAAACAATTTAATTTTAATTTTATACATAATCACTTATTGTCACCTTTAATATACACTCCTTCTCTATCCCTACAACGCTACGTGCAAATTTTCCATTGTTGGAAACAGTGTTGGAAGTCATCTTCTGTCAGCTCCTTCAGGACACGTGCCGGTTTATCTTTTACAGCTTCCACAGGCTCAAATCTTTTTCCTTTTAATGCAGATTTCACCTTAGGGAACAGGTAGAAGTCACACGGTGCAAGATCTGGTGAATACGGTGGATGTTCTAACACTGAAATGCTGTACTTGGCTAGGAACCTCTTGATAGATAACGCGGAATGAGCTGGCGCATTGTCTTGGTGGAGAACCTATGATTTGTCCTTCCACATTTCGGGGCGTTTCTTCCTAACTTGACGTAGTTTAGAAAGTACCTCAAGGTAGTAATATTGATTAATTGTTTGACCTTCAGGAACCCAGTGAAGGTATACAATCCCATGGATATCAAAAAAAACATCACTAGCATCATTGCTTTAAATTTTGTGACTTGTTCATTCGAGCTTTTTTGGCTCTTCTAGTGTATGGATTGGTGCTTCGTTTCTGGATTATAAGAAAAAAACAACTTTTCATCTCATGGTATTTTCTTCTATCTATTCCCTAAGGTGAAATATGCATTAAAAGGGAAAAGATTTGAGTCTGTGGAAGCTGTATGTAAAAGAAAAAACGGAACGTGTCCTTAAGGAGCTGACAGAAGATGAAATTAAAAATCCATTAGTTTACAAATTTTAATGGAGAAAAAAACAGAAAAACACTAATTACCACTACACTAAGCGTTATACAGGGTGATTCACGAAGATATGCAGAAACTTTGGGAGCCCATTGTACATGTAAAAATAATGAAAAAAATTCATATAAACATGGGTCCGGAAATGCTTCGTTACCGAGTTACGGCTAGTGAAAGATTTCCCCCGGATTTCAGCTCACCAGGTGAAATGAGGTCTTCCTGAAATTCTGGAATTCTCGAATTCAATTGTTTCTTATGGTTTTTGACCTGATAAATTGAATAAAACAGGTCCCAGAACTGTAAGTTAAATAGTTTTTGAGAAAAACAGTGTCAAATGCAATAAAATGGAGTAAAAAAACACATTTTTTTATCTTTGTTTTTCCGGTTAATTTTACTTTGTACTGTTATGAATAAAAATTCATTTTATCAAACATCTATTCGCTGTCTGTGTACATTTACAACGGTTTGTTCAGAATAAAATTTTCTACATCTTTTATTCAAAAATTTCTACTGTTTCTTGGTGAAATAACAAAGTTATTCTTGCCCAAAGATGAAAAAATGTGTTTTCACTCCATTTTTTGCATTTGTCAGTGGTTTTCTTAAAACCTATTTAACTTACAGTTCTGGGACATGTTTTATTCAATTTATCAGATCAAAAACCATGAGAAATGATTAAATTCGCCCTGTAATCATCTTACCAGAATTTCAGTAAGACCTCATTTCACCTGGTGAGCTGAAATCCGGGCGAAACTTTCGCTAGCCGTAACTCGGAAACAAAGCATTTCCGGACCCATGTTTATATAAACTTTTTTCATTATTTTTACATGTACAATGAGCTCCAAAAGTTTCGGCATATCTTCGTGAATCACCATGTATAAAGAAATTTTGGTAAAAAAGTTGTAGGTTTTTAAATGTTCTGCAACTTAATTAAACATTTTTACTTTCTCTTGCCTATATGAATATATAGGAAGGAAAGTATTGTTTTCATGTCGATTTTTCGAAATCGAGTTTTCATCGGATCTGTACGTTTTCAGACCCCCTGAACCCAAAAAACATGTTTTTAGCGATTGGTCTGTGTGTGTGTGTGTGTGTCTGTGCGTGTGTCTGTGTGTGAACAGAATATCTCAGAACGGAACATCGTACGAACTTGAAACTTGAGACTTAAGTTACATACCACTACCGGACGCGACACGAACATTTTCATCAAAATCGGTCAACCGGAAGTAGTAGTTTATTCGTATAATTTTTCACTTTTTTGCGATTTTCTCAAAAACTGGTCCTACGATTTTTTTTAAAATCGCCTGGTTTACTCAATTTTTTATTCTCTACAAGATAGGGTAGGCGCCATGTTTGCTGAAATTCTGCGTAAGGCTGCTTTTACGTAAAAACGTTTCCTTTTTAAGATTGCGGCTTTAATATGCATTTTAGCGCAAAACGTTATATAATAAAAGTTGTAGAAAATGTAAAATTCTACTTTTTTTATTTCAAACTTTTTTTGTATAACGCTTAGTTTAGCGGTAATTAGCAATTTTCTGTTTTTTTCTCATCAAAACGTGTGAAAAATCTATTTTTTTAAGATTTCGGCCTTAGAATGCATTTTACGACTAAAGTGTATAAAATAAAATTTATAGGAAATTGAAGGATCTACAACTTTTATTTTAAGCATTTTTTTGTACAGTGCCTAGTTTAGCGTGAATGAGCGACTTTCCGTATTTTTAAGCTAAACTGAGGTCGATTTTAATTTTGCGTATTTCACTAATGTTTTTTGAGGTTAGTTTTTTTGTTCATTTCTAATGTTTTAATACTAATGTTAGGTTTATTGTTAATTATTTGCATTGGCAAGAGAAAGTTGTGTGAGTGTTTCACACCAGATTTTTGAGTTAAAATGCATATTGAGGCTGCAATCTTAAAAAAAATAATTCTACGCAGCACGCCCCTCCTCAAAGAATTTCAGTAGACAAGACGCCTACCCTATCTTGTAGAACATAAGAAATGTAGTAAATGAGGAAAATGAGGCAATTTTTGAAAAAATCGTACAAGCCGTTTTTGAGAAAATCGCAAAAAATTAAAAAATGACACGAATAAACTACCACTGCTGGTTGACCGATTTTGATTAAAATGTTCGTATCGGGTCCTTTAGTAATATCTAACATAAGTTTGAAGTTTCAGTTCCGTACGATGTTCCGTTTATGAGATATTTTGTTCACACACACACACTCACTCACTCGCTCTCTCACTCACGTACACGCACGCACGCACACGCGCGCGCGCACACACACACACACACACACACAACACACACACACACACACACATACACAGACCAATCACTAAAAATAAGCTACGTTTTTTGGGTTCGAGGGTCTGAAAGCGTGTGGATTCGGTGAAAACACGATTTCGAAAAATCGATATGAAAACAATACTTTCCATCCTATTAATTCATATAGGCAAGAGAGAAAGAGTAAAAAAGTAAGGGAGAAGAAAAAGTATTACTGCTATAAAAAACACTAATTGATTGCATTCCTTGCAAGTGAAGAGTATAAAAATTTATTTAATGCGTAAATTATCAAAAATCATCGAATTGAAAATATCTTTCTCAATATTTTCCACAAATGTAACGCAAAATAATAAACATTTTTATGATGATTTTAACAATATTTATTGTTTATTAATAAACGTTGAATATATAGTACTAAAAGGTTTGGATAATATTACTTTTTCTTGGAAAAACTCTTTGAAATCATTTAGAAATTTCTTTTACGTTGGATAAAAGAATTTTGTAAATATTCAACACTTTTGAAAGAAATGCTTTGAGAATCTGAAGGGAAACCATTGTAAAGTGAATGTTTCTAATCAATTACTAACAAAACCAGAAAAGATTTTAATAAAACCCCAGTGGAACAAAGAGTTTGTAACTTGAAATCATATTCATAACGGGCAGTTGGAGTGTTATATTAATTGCACTCGTTCCAGGGCTACAAAAAATATTTTTGTTTCTTATCACATATTCACCCAATCATATGACTGACGCATTTAACAAAAGAACAGGTAGAGGTGTAAAAGACACTAAGTCACAGTTATCTCCTCTCAGAGTAATGAATTTCATAATACAGCCAGACCTTGTGGTAAAAGACATTGGCGCAGTTGGTAACGTGCTCGCCTCTCACCATGTGGTCTTGGGTTCGAATCCCATTTAGGCACGGCATTTTTTCATACGTTACAAAAAATCATTTCATCCTTCACCGTCTGCATTAGCAGTAATTGCAGAACAGTCGGACGTTAAACAAAAAAAAAAAAACTTGTAGGGTGGAAAGTAGATGCTTTTTAGAGGGCCTGGCATGCTGATAAGCGTACTGTGACACTTATCACTAAGGTCCGTTTCGGGATCTAGGTAATTAAATATCTAATACACTAAAGTTTACAATTACTACAAGTATTTATTACAACTAAATGATTTACAAAATAAATAATAAACCAATTGTAATGAAGTAATACAATAAATAACGTAACAATTTACTTAGTGCTACTTACAAACAATTATATAGAATGCACATACACAAAAATTTTACACAATGCACACACACAAAGACAGTATCACAATAGTTAACCAACACAATGCCCGGAACGTGACCTGTACAACGCACCGATAGCTCACTCAATAAACACTCGTCAAAGATCAAACGAATACTAACCCACTGAACGCGCTCCGGGTTCTACAGGGTGATTTTTTAGTCCTGTTACCCAATTTTTAATGTCTGGTAATATTTTTCTAAAAAAAATAAATTTTGTTTTGTGACACTAAGTTGGTAGCCCTACTTAACCAGTATGCATATGGCAGTGTGAGTTGATTCTCCTTGAGCTGTGTAAAATTTTGTGCCATTTCTGGTCGTGCTACGAACAGAATGTCTTTTATTCTAAAACAATCTCTTGTTTAAATCTGGAGGCTGAAGCTCTAGAACTAATCGTATGTGATACGGATACAATTTCAATTTTTTAGCAGCTTTCTAAACATTCGAACATGACAAATCAACATGCGAGGAAAGTTTTTGTAAACTTTTCCATGGTGAATTGAGCAATCTTGTTTTCACATTCTCTTAACGTCATCTGTCAAGAGAGTTGGTCGACCACTACGTTTTCTGCTGCAAACAATACCTGCCTCTAAAAATCAGTTAGTTAGCCTAGAAATTGACTAGAATAGAGTGGAGGAACACCAAAAAATTTAATTTGAAATGATTCTTTTACACTCGCATACGATTTTGTAGCAAAATATTATTCAAGAATGAAAACCCGTTGTTCTAGGGTAAAAGACATTCTGTTCGTAACACAACTGGAAACAGCACAAAATTTTACGCAACTCAAGGAGAATCAACTCAAACTGTCGTATCTATACCGGTTGAGTAGGGCTACCAACTTTGTGTCACAAAACAAAATATCCCTTTCTTAGAAAAAAAATACCAGACATTAAAAATTGGGTAACAGAACTAAAAAATCACCCTGTATTTATACGGGTAGATCAAAGAGTTTTCTCGAAAGACACAGAGATTCGATCAATAGTCAAAATCCTTTTTATTTATTTTCGAAAAATCATAACATATGTAAACAAGTCACAATAGAATAACAGGTGTTAGTGGTAACCAACCGACTCTTCATAAATAGTTGTACAACGAAGGCCCTACCTTATTATACACAATAGCGTGGCCTTTTTACTTTCTCTTGCCTATATGAATATATAGGAAGGAAAGTATTGTTTTTATGTCGATTTTAAGAAATCAAGTTTTCACCGGATCTACACGTTTTCAGACCCCCTGAACCCACACAAACATGTTTTTAGCGATTGGTCTGTGTGTGTGTGTGTGTGTGTGTGTGTGTGTGTGTGTGTGTGTGTGTGTGTGTGTGTGTGTATACAAAGTATCTCAAGAACGGAACATCGTACGAACTTGAAACTTAAAACTTAAGTTAGATATCACTAGAGGACCTGACACGAACATTTTCATCAAAATCGGTCAACCGGAAGTAGTAGTTTATTCGTATAATTTTTAACCACATATCAGAGTGCGTAAAAACTGGTCCTACGATTTTTTTTAAAAATCGCCTGGTTTACTAAATTTTTTATGCTCTACAAGATAGGGTAGGCGCCATCTTGGCTGAAATTCTTGATAAGGGTGTTTTCACGTAAAAACTTTGTTTTTTTAAGATTACGGCTTATATACGCATTTTAGTGCAAAAATGTATATGATAAAAGTTGTTGACAATTTGAAATCCTACAACTTTTATTTCAAACATTTTTTTTGTATAACACTTAGTTTAGCGGTAATTAGCGATTTTCTGTTTTTTTCTCACGAAAACGTGTGAAAAATCGATTTTTTTAATATTTCTGCTTTAGTACGCATTGTATGACAAAAGTGTATATAATAACATTTATAGAAAATTAAGAGATCTACAACTTTTATATAGAGAATTTTTCTGTACAGAGCGTAGTTTAGTGTGAAAGTGTGATTTTCCGTTTTTTTAAGCCAAACTGAGTTCGATTTTCATTTTGCATCATTCACTCATGATTAAATAAGGTTATGTTTTTGAGGTTAGTTTTTTGTTTATTTCTAATATTTTATTAATAATGTTAGGTTTATTGTTAATTATTTGCATTGGCAAGATAAAGTTGTGTGAGTGTTTAACACCGGATTTTTTTAAATATGTATCCTTTTATAACTGACTTTATTGTTACTTTGTCGCTCTATTATTTACTGTTTAACATTTTATGAATTAAGTACTAGAAATGTGTCGAACCATACTCTTCTTCGATATTGTGACAATACTTTTCAACTCAGTGAGCGTTGGCAATTGTAAACATTTTTACTTCTCTACTTTGTAACACCACAAGAAGTTCAAACCAGCCTTTCAGCTGTTTACCTGAATACCAATTTGAAATCCGAAACCAATTACAGTAGAACATCAATTATCCGAAGTAATTGGATCAGAGCAGTTCGGATTATCAAACACACTAAATACTGTAATTTGATACACTGTAACATAACCTAAATGTTTAATAAGTTAATAAAGGCTAACATAAACATTATAACATCTTGTGTGAAACACTCACACGGCTTTCTCTTGCCAATGCAAATAACCTGACATTAGGAATAAAACATTAGAAATAAACAAAAAACTAACCTCAAAAAACATAACCTTATTTTAATCAATAAGTGAATGATGCAAAATGAAAATCAACTTCAGTTTGGCTTAAAAATACGGAAAATCACCCTTTCACCCTAAACTAGGCTCTGCAGAGAAAAATGCGCTATATAAAAGTTGTAGATTTTTAAATTTTCTATAAATTCGGTTATATATTTTTGTCATAAAATGCATACATACTAAGGCTGAAATCTTAAAAATTCGATTTTTTTACACATTTTCGTAAAAAAAAAATATATATAGGAAATCGCTAAACTAAGCGTTATACAAAAAAAAAGTTTAAATTAACAGTTGTAGGTTTTTAAATTCCCCACAACGTTTATTATAAATATTTTTACTCTTAAGTGCATATTCAAGCTGCAATTTAAAAAAAAAACATTTTTTCTATGAGAGCACAGCCTCCCCAAGAATTTTAGCAGACATGGCGCTTACCCAGTCTGGCAGTGCAAAAAGTATGTTGTAAATGAAGCTATTTTTAAAATAATCACAGAAGCCGTTTTTGAAAAAAATCGAATAAGTAAAAATATATTACACGTATAAACAACTTCTGGTTGACCGGTTTTGATGAAAATGTTTGTGTCCGGTCGGTCCCCTAAAAGTATTTAGTTCCAATTCAAAAATTCGTGAGATTTTTCGTTGTTGCAATATTTTGTTCACGCACGCACGCACGCACGCACGCACGCACGCACGCACGCACGCACGCACGCACGCACGCGCACGCGCGCGCGCGCGCGCACACACACACACACACACACACACACACACACACATGGACCAATTGCTAAACATAGATAGATTTTTGGGTTAAGAGACCTGAAAACTTGTATTACCGTTGAAAACTCCATTTCGGAAAAATCATGAAAACAATATCTTCATAATATGCCTTCATAATATATTCATATAGACCAACAGAAAGTGGAAATACATTTTTAAGAAACACGTATGAAGACAATTTACATTGTAAAATGTTGACTGTAAACACGATCTTTACAAAATGTACTGAAAATTAACAGGTACTGCAATAAAAGTGAATACTGTATTTGTATTTACTTATGTTCCAGTTACATATTTCATGAACATAGAATTTAAAAATTTATCGGTTTATTTTCAGTTACTAGTTATTCAAATTTTTATAGCAAAGTAAATAGAATTCAAAATACGATGCAATGAGGTGGGTAAATTAGAATCTTGAATGTAATCATCTTTCACAAAATAGATTTGCTACCATTTTGAATTTTCCAATATGCTAAAATATAGAATTTAATATACGGTACGGTACGCTTGTATCTTTTTCTTTTAAATTTCAATCACTGACTGCGTTTCAAGGTGAGTTCATTTCATTTTTCAATAAATAAATAAATAAACGTTATTGTCACGTAAAATAAAATACATTTCATGTCAAGTAAAAATGATTTATAAAATAAGTAGGCGTAATCTGCCGGCCGCATTGGTGTAGTTGGTAACGTGCTCGCCTCTCATCATGCGGTCTTGTGTTTGAACCCCATTGAGGCACGGCATGTTTTCATACGTTACAAAAAATCATTTCATCTTTCACCGTCTGCTTCAGCAGTAACTTTGCAGAACAGTTGGACGTTAAACAAAAAAATCTGGTGTGAAACACTCACACAACTTTCTCTTGCCAATGCAAATAATTAATAATAAACCTAACATTATTAATAAAATATTAGAAATAAAAAAAAACTAACCTCAAAAACATAACCTTATTTTAATCATGAGTGAATGACGCAAAATGACAATCGAACTCAAGTTTGGCTTAAAAATACGGAAAATCACGCTTTCACGCTAAACTAGGCTCTGTAGAGAAAAATGCTCTAAACAAAAGTTGTAGATCTTTTAATTTTCTATAAATTTAATTATATACACTTTTGTCGTAAAATGCATACTAAGACCGAAATGTTAAAAAAATCGATTTTTCTCACGTTTTCGTGAGAAAAAAAACAGAAAATCGCAAATTACCGCTAAACTAAGCGTTATACAAAAAAGTGTTTGAAATAAAAGTTGTAGAATTTTACATTCTCTACAACTTTTATTATATAACGTTTTGCGCTAAAATGCATATTAAAGCCGCAATCTTAAAAAGAAAATGTTTTTACGTAAAAACAGCCTCAAGCAGAATTTCAGCAAACATGGCGCCTACCCTATATTGTAGAGCATAAAAAATGTAGTAAACCAGTTGATTTTAAAAAAAATCGTAGGACTAGTTTTTGAGAAAATCGCAAAAAAGTGAAAAATTATACGAATAAACTACTACTTCCGGTTGACCGATTTTGATGAAAATGTTCGTGTCGGGTCCGGTCGTGATATGTAACTTAAGTTTCAAGTTTCAAGTTCGTACGATGTTCCGTTCTTGAGATATTCTGTTCACACGCACACACACACGCACGCACGTACACACACACACACACACACACACACAGACACACACACAGACCAATCGCTAACAACATGTTTTTTGGGTTCAGGGGGTCTGAAAACGTATAGATCCGGTGAAAACTCGATTTCGAAAAATCGACATGAAAACAATACTTTCCTTCCTATATATTCATATAGGCAAGAGAAAGTAAAAAAAAGGTAGGCCTAATCGTAAAAATAATAATTTTAAAATATTTTTACTTTCTCTTGCCTATATGAATATAGGCCTATATATGAAGAAAAGTAATGTTTTCTCGTCAATTAGTAGAAATCGAGTTTTCACCGGATATAATACTGATGTGTAATGACGAGATGAAACCGGGACTCAGTGTGGGCAATGCGCTGCTGCTAGCGTAGTACGTACAGTTCTAAAAACATGCAACTGTGTCGTATAAATATAGTTTATTTTTTGCTTCTTCTTTGCAACACTTAATTACATTTAAAATAACATTCCGTTCCGCACTTGGAATTGTTTTACCCTGCTTTCGAACGGTCGACATGATAAACTTCTACTACACGGATAGATAACTGATTTATAACACTACAGAATAATGAATAAAATGTGAATTAATATGAAAAGAAACGGAATGAGTTTTAACGATTAAAATACTTTTATTTGTATAAATTTAGCCTAAAATGTAAATACAGAATAGCCAAATCAAAACAATATTTCCTGTACCACTCGTCGCGTAATAAAATAAGAACTGTGTATTCCAATGAACTACGAGTGTCAGTATGTTTTTAGGATTGTAATAGATAAACTGGGCATGCGCAGTAGATTGTTCCCCTCTTACACTTCGTCTAAAACAAAGTTCATTTCGTGACTAACCATCAGTACGTTTTCAGACCCTTTCAACCCAAAAAAAAAACATTAGTTATTAGCGACTGGTGTGTGTGTGTGTGTGTGTGCGCGCGCAAAATATCTTAAGAACAGAACATTGTACGAACTTGAAACTTACGTAAGCTACCACTAGAGAACCCAACGCGAACATTTTCATCAAAATCGGTCAACCGGAAGTAGTAGTCTTTGTGTGATTTTTAACTTTTTTTTACGATTTTCTCAAAAACGGCTTCTACGATTTTGTTTAAAATCGCGTCATTAACTACATATTTTATGCTCTACAAGGTAGGATAGTAGCCTTGTCTGCTGAAATTCTTGGGGAGGTTGTTCTATCGGAGAAAAAATTGTTTTTTTAAGATTTTAGCCTTAATATGCATTTTAGCGCAAAAGTGTTTATATTCAAAGTTGTAGAGAATTTAAAATCCTACAACTTTTATGTGCGAACATTTTTTTGTATAAAGCAAATTTGAAAAAAAAAATTACGCAATTTTTTTATTTTTTTGTAGCAGTAATTAGTGATTTTCTGGGTTTTTCGTCTTCCTCTTCAGGTGCCTTCTCCATTACGGAGGTGGGCTATCATCATGGTTAGTCTTACTTTGTCTACTGCTGCTCTGAAAAGTTCATGCGACGAGCAGTTAAACGCTTCTCTCACGTTTATTAACCAGGATATTCTTCTGCGTCCCACCGAGCGTTTACCAACAATTTTTTCTTGAACTATAAGATGCAGAATCTCATATTTAGGTCCCCTCGTGATGTGTCCAAGGTATGTCATTTTTTTTATCTTTATGATTTGCAGGATTTCCAGCTCTTTCCCCATTCTTCTGAGGACTTTCAGATTTGTGACCCTGTCCGTCCACGGTATTCAAAGTATTCTCCGGTAGGTCCATATTTGAAACGCTTGTAGTCGGGTCTCATATTCTTTGGTGAGTGTTCACGCCTCTACCCCATACAAGAGGATGGGAAAGACGCAGCACTTCAAGAGGCGGGTCCTGGTTTCGAGGCTCAGGTTGCGGGCCGATACAGGAGGACTCATTTTTAGGAATGGTGCCCTGGCTTTTTCAATTATGATCTTTATTTCTGGCAGGTGGCTTGCACTGAAGTTGACTCGGGTTCCCAGATAGTTATAGGCTTCCACTTGTTCGATTCTGTCTTGCCCAGCAAAAAGTTGTTCTTGTGGATTGTCTCGTTTAGTAATGACCATGTATTTTGTCTTCTTAGCGTTTTCATGAAAATCTGTACAAATGGATTTTTAAGATTTCGGCCTTTGTATGCATTTTACGAAAAAAATGTAGTATAATCAAATTTATAAAAAATTAAAAAACCTACAATTTTTATTTATAGAATTGTTCTCTTTAGAGGCTAGTTTTTCGTAAAAGAATGGTTTTCCGTATGATTAAGCTAAACTAAGGTTGGTTTTCAAATTTCATGAAGTACCGAAATGTTAACTGTGCGACGGTGAAGAGGAGGAGTCCATTGCGCATTCTTTTGAAAGATGTCCCTATTTTGGCCTCGACAGAATGAAGACATGTGAGAAGATATGTGTTGCACAGTGGATCCCAGAGAGAGTAGGGGCAGCGATGCTGCGGGATGAGAAGAGCTGGAAGTTGGTCGCTCAGTTTGCGGAGAGAGTGATCAGGAGACTGCGCAGGGAGAAGAAAAATGGAGATCAGCGAGATCGCCCTCTCCCACAGTGAATCAATCCTGTCCCGATCTCAGTAGGTAAGGTAGGCACACTAATTTCCTCAACTGGTGATGAAAGAGATGAATGAAAGTGAGAGAGTGAGTGTTGGTCAGGTTCCCTTCCACGCCCCGCTCACATTTCCCTTCTAGTATTATATAAACAGTTTCCAGAGAGGTGGAGGGTTCTTTGCTGATGTCGGATCAAGTGGCCAGGCGGTGGGTTTTTGGTTGGTAGGCGGTGGCGGCCTCCTCGGAGCTGGACGAGGACGCCTCAATTGAGTCCAATACTAATTTCCCCATCGTAAAAGAGTGGAGTGAACATAAGTTTTTCTCATCGCCTCAGATAAAAAAAGGTTGGTTTTCATTTTGCATCATTCACTCATGATTAAAATTAGGTTATGTGTTTTTTGTTTATTTCTAATGTTTTATTACTAATGTTTGGTTATACTATTGTTCATTATTTGCATTGGTAAAAGATAGTTGTGTGAGTGTTTCACACCAGATTTTTTTGTTTTATTGTTATTTTTAAAAAGCTCGTACAGCAGTGAAAACGAGTGTAAAATTTCACATCGATATACAGTTTTGTACAGACAGATGTTGGCGCTTACTAACACGTAGGTTAAGAAAATATAAGCGTGTAATGTAACACCGGTTGTATCGTATTATCATAAAATAAAATTGAATGTGTTTATTTTGCCAAAGCAGTAACATGTAAGTGCCACATTCACAAATGCAGCGTTTCTAGACACCGTCGCGTCGACTGGTACGTTTTCTACTCTTGTATCTTGTTACATTATTCGACTGGGTTTCATTCTACTTTATCCCGTCATAAACTGTCTTTAGAGCTTTCTACTGTAAATCTATTAACCCAACATCTCACTCTGTAAAAATAATGCATCACAACTTTGTAACATTTATAACTCAAAATCAGTGAGTGCGTCATTATAAAACCTTTACACACGTATTATGTTGTTTTTTTAATCATCAGCCATGAGGCTGGTTTGAACTAGTGGTAGGAAATAAAGCTTTTTTTACTTTCTCTTGCCTATATGAATACATAGGAAGAAAAGTATTGTTTTCATGTCGATTTTTCGCCGGATCTACACGTTTTCAGACCCCCTGAACCCAAAACACATGTTTTTAGCGATTGGTATGTGTGTGTGTGTGTGAGTGTGTGTGTGTGTGTGTGGGTGTGTGAACAGAATATCTCAAGAATGGAACCTCGTACGAACTTTAAACTTGAAAATTAAGTTACAAACCACTACCGAACCCAACACGAACATTTTCATCAAAATCGGTGAACCGAAAGTAGTAGTTTTTTCGTGTAATTTTTCACTTTTTTGCGATTTTCTCAAAAACTGGTCCTACGATTTTTTTTTAAATCGCCTGTTGTTGTTGTTTAGGTCATCAGCCGAAAGGCTGGTTTGAACCTGTAGAGGTTTTGCTAAGTAAAACGAGAAGTTAGGTGGTTTACCATTGCCTTCCTCACTGAGTGGAAAAGTACGCTTATCAGCATGCCGGGCCCTCTGAAAAGCACATATTTTCCACTCTACAAATGACACCTTCACTTCATTAACCACATGGTCTGGCTGTATAATAAAATTCATTACTTTCAGAGGAGATAACTCTGATTAGTGTCTTTTACACCTCTACCTCTTCTATTCTTAAAATGATTCAGTCATTTAATTGGCTGACCAAGTGATAAGAAACAGAACTATTTATTTTAGCCCTGCAATGAACAGATTGAATGTAAATAACTTGACACTCCACCTGTCTATTATGGGCAGAACAGTAAATCGCCTGGTTTACTAAATGTTTTATGCTCTACAAGATAGGGTAGGGGCCATGTTTGCTGAAATTCTTGGTGAGGCAGTTTTCATTTAAAAAAATTGTTTTTTTAAGATTACAGCTTTAATATGCATTTTAACGCAAAAATTTATATAATAAAAAATGTAGAGAATTAAAAATCCTACAACTTTTATTTTGAACATTTTTTTGTATAACGCGTAATTTAGCTGTAATTAGAAATTTTCTGTTTTTTTTCTCACGAAAACGTGTGAACAATTGATTTTTATAAGATTTCGGCTTTAATATAATCCTAAATTTTACAAAAAAAGTGTATATAATCAAATTTATAGGAAATTAGAAGATCTACAACTTTTATTTACAGCATTTTTCTCTGCAGAGCTAGTTTTGCGTAAAGGAGTGATTTTTGGTATTTTTAAGCCAAACTGAAGTTGATTTTCATTTTGTGCCTTTCACTCATGATTAAAATTAGATTATATATATTAAGGTTAGTTTTTTGTTTATTTCTAATGTTGGTTTGATTATTCTGATGATTGATGATAATATTATTCTAATGATGTTTTATTACTAATGATAGGTTATATTGTTCATAAACGTATGTAACGTTGTTCAAACGTATACACGTTTTCAGACACCCTGAACCCATTCCGGTGAAAACTCGATTTCGAAATATCGTCATGAAAACATTCCTTCCTCTATATTCATAAAGTAGAGAAGTGGATGTATTTATTCATAATGATAGTTTAGATCATGTAGAAACAGTGAAGTTCCTAGGAGTATCTGTAGATAGATTTTTGTCTTGGGACTTCTATACCAATCAAGTTTGTAGTAAAATTTCATCTGGGGTATTTGCACTAAAAAAAAATGCCAGATTAAATGATAAAAAATTATTAATGGCAGCTTATCAAGGCCTCATTCTGTCTCATATCCGTTATGGTATCTTAGTACGAGGTAATTCTAGCATAGGTAATATAAATAGGGTTTTTAAAATTCAAAAGAAAGCTATTAGGTGTATAGTGGGAGCTAACCAGCTAACCTCATCCAGGCCACTATTTAAGGAGCTTAAGTTGTTTACAGTTCCCCTCTACATTTTTGAGGTGATTATATTTGTTAGGCAAAATAATTTTATGCAAAATTTCAATGTTCACAATCATAACACGAGAAACAGAAATGATTATTATGTGACCAATCACTCCACAAAATTGTCTGAACCAAAACCTACTTATGCAGGGAGAAAATTCATGAAGAAATTACTACAATTTTTAAAATGATGTGATAATTTGCATTCTTTTAAAAAAAATCTGAAAAATTATTTGATCGGTGAAACTTTTTTTTAGCGTACAAGAATTTCTTTCTTGATAGTAGTGATACTATGATTCTTATGTTATAAGTTATGTATAAGTTATGTTATGTATAAGTTAAGTTATGTATAAGTTAAGTTATGTATAAGTTATGTTATGTATAAGTTAAGTTATGTATAAGTTAAGTTATGTATAAGTTATGTTATGTATAAGTTATGTTATGTATAAGTTATGTTATGTATAAGTTAAGTTATGTATAAGTTAAGTTATGTATAAGTTATGTTATGTTATGTTATGTTATGTTATGTTATGTTATGTTATAACTGACATGTCCTATACTCCTCCTGGACACAAAAATATATATATAGGCAAGATAAAGTAAAAATGTAGTTTTCATGTATAGCTATAGCCACCCAAGGTGGAATATTACAGCTTCTAGTAAATTTTAATTTATTTTCTACAATAACATGTTTATTACCAATTGTTAAACTGTAGAGTACAACATAATAGCATGAAATTCTAGTTAAAGAGAAACTAACAGGTTCCACTTAACAAACTCCATGGATTTCCTTTCAGTCTTTTACGTACACATTTATACTTTGTATCATGCTAGTAAAATACGCTAACCTTTCTTCAACACAAACATAAAATCTTATTTCAACAATACACAAAGATACACTCGTTTTCTCTCCCGTTTTCCCACTGCCATCTTTATCGTTCAGAGTTCGTCTACACTTTGTAATTTCAACGTCGTGATATCTTTTCCGAACCTCTTCTCTTCATCAGCGATTCTACCCCAAGTTCCCCCCCCTCCCCCATATTTTACTCTCCCTGTGCCCTTTTCTCTAAAACACGATTTGTGTAAGTCTGTCATCTCACCTGAAAATATCACAGTGGAATGAGGTGATTTAAAATGGAAACTGACAAAGAAGAAAATACGGTGTGATAAAGAAAGTATAGTAAAGAATTTATTGAGTAGCTCTGTGTTGGAATATATTATGTGTTTAAACTTAAATCGTGGAATTCTTTTCTTATCTTTTTTGTTTTGTAGTTTACATGAACTCAAAATAAAAGGAATGTTTCGGCAAACAATAATAATATAATACATGCCTTCATACGAGACGGGCTATTAAATAACGAGACTGACGTTGTAAAAAATTTAATTTTAATTTTATACATAATCACTTATTTTTACCTTCAATATACACTCCTTCTCTATCCCTACAACGCTCCATGCGAATTTTCCATTGCTGGAAACAGTGCTGGAAGTCATCTTCTGTCAGCTCCTTCAGTCCATGTGCCGTTCAAAATGTTTGAAATGAAGCTCGCAAAAATTTTTGTACTGACATTTTGTAAGCGATTGAAAATGACCCAAATTTTTGGAAACGATAATAATATGTGATAAAACGTGGTTTTTTACTTAAGATCCGGAAACGAAGTGCCAATCCATGCACTGGTAGAGCCGAACTTTACCGAGAACCAAAAAAGCTCGAATGAGTAAGTCAAAATTTAACCCTTTAAGTGACATAACCCTGGGGGTGCTCTAATTTTATTTTTTTACATTGAGGGGTTACCTTTTTAGATGCTTACTGAGGAAAATACAATAAATTAAAAAAATTATATTTATTTCATACAAAATTTAAATTTTCATAGTGGGAATATAATTATATATGTTAGTATCCCAGAGAACCTTCGGAATGTGTACTTTTACTGGGATAAATAATTCCCACTTTCATATTTTGTTGATTTTTCATTGAGTTACAGTAAGTAAAACACAGTTAAACACCTTTTTATACAAATTTAATGATTAAGACATTAAAACTAATGTCTCTTATACTAAAATAATTGTCTGCAGTCTTCTGCATCGGACTCGCCGTCAACTTCTGAGTCGATTGCTTTTGAGACATCAATTTCCTCCAGTAGCCACTCATCAATAGTGTCATCACTAACAGCTCTTGTAGTAGCCATTATGTATCTGACCAGAAAAACAAACAAAAAATTCAGTTTATAGTCCTGACAATACATTGTATAGATATTACTCATATCAGTATTTTACCATAATATACCTTGTATGAACTGCGTTTTATAAGTAGGCCTATAGCCCCCACTAAAATAATATGTAGGGTTATTTAAAATTATTTAGAATAGCCTCATTTATTTCCCGACATTGTAAATTACCTATATGACGCCTAAAATTAGAATATTACATTGTCTTATTACGATGTAGAATAATACATCGTCTAACAATATGAAGCAAATCTGTAAATTAATATTATAAACAAGGCACAAGGTAACTAAAATAAAATTATAAAAACAAAAGAACTAAAAATAAAGAGACAGGCAAAAGATGATTGAAAGAATAAGGCCAAACATTGCAAGAAATCATTTGTACTTTCGCTAAAACAACCAGACGAGAATGACTGCGAAATTTGAGGTTATGCAATCGTGTACTTCCTTTCTTTATCCTCAAATAACATCTTTCTGAGACAACCAAATGGGCTCAAATTTTTTAGTCTATTTGTCGAAGGTAAAAGAAAAAATACAGTGTATCACTTATTAACATGACCATAACACAATTCTTGTAAAAAAATTGTTAATTTCAAACAAGATTTCTAACCTAAAAACACTGACCGTGTAGGCTGTCATATTTCAGTTAATTTCTATAATATATTCATAGAAATTCATATTTAAAACCATGTTATATATTGATAAGATATTAAGGAATGTGTACGTACCTTTGAAGTTATAGTTTTCTTCCTTTATTAGCACTTTTTTTATGAAACATTCACGTAAGACAACGTTCCAGCAAAATAACACGACCCGGTATGGCTGCTGGGTTACTATCTTCCCACTTCCAAGTTTATTCTTTGTCAGCTAGCTGGTATGTTGTAGTAGGTGTGTTCGGCGGTAGAATGAGCTGCATTTGAATTTCATAAAAGCAATAGGCCAATTGGAAAATTATTATTCCTATGTCTTTAAAATTACCTTTTACTGTTCAATATCCGGTGGGAATATATTTAGTATCCCAACAAATCTTAAAGAGTTAAAGAAATCATGATTGTTTTTTTTTATATCCTTGGGATTGTGTACCTTCTCTGGGTTCCTGAAATGCAACAATTCATCAATATTACTACCTTGAGGAACTTTCTAAACTACGTCAAAGAGTAAGGAAAAAACGCCCCGAAATGTGGAAGGACAAATCATGAGTTCTCAACCAAGACAACGCGCGAGCTCATTCCGCATTATCTGTCAAGAGGTTCCTAGCCAAGTACAGCATCTCAGTGTTAGAACATCCACCTTATTCACAAGATCTTGCACCATGTGACTTGTACCTGTTCCCTAAGGTGAAATATGCATTAAAAGGGACAAGATTTGAGTGTGTGAAAGCTGTAAAAGAGAAAGCGGCACGTGTCCTGATGGAGCTGACATAAGATGACTTCCAGCACTGTTTCCATAAATGGAAAATTCGCATGGAGCGTTGTAAGGATAGAGAAGGAGTGTATTGAAGGTGACAATAAGTGATTATGTATAAAATAAAAATAATTTTTTTTGCAACGTCAGTCTCGTTATTTGATAGCCACAACTCGTATACTGGGTTATTTTAAACGGTAATACAATCTCATGGGGTATGATTCTAGACCTAAAATAAGAAACATACGTCACACAAACGTAGATTCAGAACATGTATTATGAAAAATCTGTCGTGAAAGAGACACACAATTTTCTCTTGCCAATGTAAATGATGAACAATATAACAATACATTAGTAATAAAACATTAGAAATAAACAATAAAATAACATTAATAAAAATAATTTAATTTTAAATTATGAGTGAATGATGCAAAATGAAAACCAACGTAAGTTCGGATTAATAATACGGAAAATCACTTTTTGACGCTAAACTAGGCTCTGTAGAGAAAAATGCTTAAATTAACGTTGTAGGTCTTTTAATGTCCTACACATTTTATTATATATTTTTTTGTCGTACATTGTATATACTAAGGACAAAATCTTGAAAATCCATTTTTACACGATTTTCGTGAAAAAAATACATTAAATCACTAGTTATCACTAAACTAAGCGTTATAGAAAGAAATATTTAAAATAAAAATTTTAGATTTTTGAGTTGTTTACAACTTTTACCGTAATGCTTTTTACGGTAAAATCCTTATTACGGCCGCAATCGTAAAAAAGCCATTTTTTTTCTAGAGCAAGGCCTTTCCAAGAATTTCAGCAGACATGGCGCCTACCCTATCATGTAGAGTATAAAAATGTAGTAAACGAGACGATCTTAGGAAAAATCCGTTGGAGCCATTTTTCAGAAAATCGTAAAAAAGTGAAAAATGACACGAATAAACTACTACTTTCTGTTGACCGATATTGATGAAAATGTTCGTGTCTAATTCTCTAGTAGTGTCTAGCTTAAGTTTCAAGTTTCAACTTTGAACGATGTTCCGTTCTTGAGATATTCTGTTCACACACATACACACACACACACACGCGCGCGTGCACACACACACACACGCGCGCGCGCGCGCACACACACACTCACACACACAGACCAATCGCTAAAAACATGTTTTTTTTTGGGTTTAGGGGTCTGAAAACGTGTAGATCCGGTGAAAACTCGATTTGTTAAAATCGTTATGAAAACAATACTTTCCTTCTTATATATTCATACAGGCAACAGAAAGTAAAAATACAAGTTTTTACATAACGTAAAAAAATAACTCATTACAATTGAGTAGAATGGTTTCAAAAAGAGCTAAAATTATCTAAATAGATACCCAACTCTTTTAGGTAGCCGTACAACAATAGGCTGATGTGTACTGTACACAACCGTTTGTGCTTTATATTTATATTTATTATTTACTATTAACTATTATTATTTACATTAACACCATTTAAATCTCGGTCCTTCTCGAGAATTCTTGAACACTCGTTCTTTTTAGATATTGTCACATTATTTATGTAGCCCTGGAAATAGCAGATCGAGTGCAAAATAATTTAACACTCCACCTTCCTTTTATGGGCAAAAATGAACATATTAAATATGAAATTTATTTATATATTTAAATGCCGTTAAAATGGACTTAAATAATACAAAAGTTACCAGGAGATGAATTTTATCAATCATTCAAAGGATTATTTGGACAAAAGGTTTTATTTTATATTGAATGTTCTCTAACAAATTTCTGATACATTCACATTTGAATGTATTGTTATAAATTTGTTTTTTCATCGGTTCTCTATTGAATTTCAAATACAATTCTTTTTCTAATTCCTTCATTCTGCTCATATTGTACCCTTAATTAATTTTTCTCTCAAAAAATAAATTCCATCATTGTTTTATTAAAATATATTATTGTTCAGTTCAAAAAAGATTTATCTACTAGTAATTTATTGTTCCTTACTATATATAGGGTGATTATAAATGAAATAGACCCTTTCAACACCTTCTTAAACATAAAACTGGTGTATTTGCATATAGTAAATAATATAGGCTTGTAGGAAATTTTTTAAAGTTTATATTTGTACAACTGTTGCTAGCATTTTGTTGTCGGCTGCTGTTACAACGACCAGCCTAGCAAAATGGCCGTTACTCAAGTGGAGAAAGCTTATTGTGTTCTTGAATTAGCCAAAACAAACTCGGTTACGGTTGTGCAACGTCATTTCAGAACAAGATACGGTAAACCACCACCAACAAGGCAATCAATCTATGACTGGTATAAACATTTTGAAAACAGTGGATATCTGTGTAAAAGGAAAAGTACTGGAAGACCTTCTGTTACAGAAGAACAAATTGATAGTGAAGTTTAAATACCAGTAATAAAGTTGTACGTAAAAATCTTTGTCTGGAGGTGCAACATCGTGTTGAAAATGACGACGCATTCTTTAATCACCTAATTTTCAGTGATGAATGTAATTTTCACATTAGTGGAAAAGTTAATGTTAGAATATGGGGCACAGAAAACCCAAAAATAACTTTACAGCATACACGCGATTCCCCTTAAGTAAACGTATTTTGCGCGTTATCTCGTGAAAAGGTTTACGGGGCGTTATTCTTTCACGAAGTGTCAGTAACCGGAGTAATTTATCTGGACATGTTAAACGAATGGTTAATTCCTCAACTCCAGAAAGATAGTGATAACTTCATTTTTGTACATGATGGAGCTCCGCGTCATTGCCACTTACAGGTCAGAAATTATCTTGATGCGTCTTCCTAGACGATGAATCAGCTGTTAAAGTGAGGAAAACATTGTGTTTACGCCGTGGCCACCTCGCAGTCCAGACTTAACGCCCTGCGACTTTTTCTAATAGGGTTATGTAAAAGACAAAGTTTTTGTACCACCGCTTCCTATAGGCCTATATATCGATGATCTAAAACAACGTATCGTAAATGCTCTTGCCACAGTTGACCGTCATAAGCTTAATCGTGTGTGGGATGAATTCGACTATCGTGTTGATATAATTATGTCGTGTTACAAATGGTGCACACATTGAACATCTGTAAATATATTTTTTAATAAAAACTTAATGAGTTCTTCCATATAATCATGTAAGTAATTACCTTAACTTTTCAAAAGTAAATTTTCTATAAGCTATCGAAACTGTCCATTTTATTTATAATCACCCTGTATTATTGTTCAGTTGAAAAAAGATTTATCTACTGGTAATTTATTGTTCCTTACCATATATTTCAACGAATAAAATTGAATTATTAAATCAATTTTTATTTTCTATTGCCGTATATAAATAGATTTGTTGGGCCAGGGTAAACTATTTTCATATCAATTTTAAGAAATCGAGGTTTCATCGATTATACATATTTTTAGACCACCTGAATCCAAAATATATGTTTTTAGCTATTGGTGTGTGTGTGTGAACACACACCAATGTGTTTTGTGTGAACAAAATATCTCAAGAACGAACAATGTACGAAGTTGAAACGTGAAACTTATGTTAGGTACCACTAAAGGAACCTT